>CAAKHD010000939.1:28731-38978 GCA_901007705.1 Fistularia tabacaria | reverse complement strand
TAGTCACCAGTGAGTCAACTTATTTTCTAAATGGGTATTACTGTACCACCCCCCCCCACCCACCATCGTCCATATGAAATTCGACACCAATGATGTTTCTCACAGGAAAAGAGCTTGCCTGGGAAGAGCTTGCTTCTGTATTATCCCGAAGTAAACATACATAATTGATACACAAAGACGCCCACAGATAATGCCCCTCCTCTGCCCACCACCCCTGTCTAGACTCCGATCCACATGTACCACACGTGTAAGTGGTTTTCTCGTGAGCCCGGAGATGTTGGACAGATTAAAAGATATGGCTCGGCATCCATGATGTCAACAAACTCAAAGGAAATTGTTTGTTTTGAGCCGTAGATCTGCAGGACACTAAATGCGATTTTTTTAAAATTTTTTTCCCCAAAGTAAATGGAAAATTACTTGTGTGTTTGTGGTGTAACTCTTATCAAGGAAGGGGTCAGCATTAATCGGCAAATTTAATGTGTCCACGATAAGAGCTCAGGTCAGAGATACGGGTCGGTTGCCTAATGCAAACCAAATGGCCTTCATTATCACAGAATGAAAAATGAAATTAATTATGACATAAAAAAGACTTAACAAATGAGTTTCAAGGTTTATCTCTCCAAAAGTGTACAGTTTCAACTTCTTCAGCTAAATATACTTAAATAATTCAGGTAGGCCTCCCTCTACTGGTTGTCCGGCTCCGTAGGCTCCGTAACATCGGTTTCTGTTTAGTCACCAGAGAGGAATTTGTCAGGTTGCCAAGCATTTCCATTCTGAGAATACGTTCTCAAAAAGGAGTATAACAGGAAGGGGGTCTGCCTTTTTGAAAAAAACCCTTCCCACTCTTGAAGGAGCCAGGGGGCTCAGGCCAAGGGCGCGCCTCCCTCTGGAGATGTGACTCCGTGATAGAAAAACAGAAAGATGGCGCGGTGGTGTCCGAATGTCTCTTGCCAAATAAGTAATCCCCTGCTCCTGTATCACAGGTGAGCCGAGGCAGTATGATCCCACCTTCAAGGGCCCGATCCAGAACAGGTGAGATGAGGGTTTGACTTCCCAGACCCAGGCAGGGAGGAGCAACCGTCCCCCAGTACTCTTTTGACTTTGGCCTTCTCCATCCTAGGGGCTGCACAGACATTGTGTGCTGCATCCTCTTCATCATCGCCATATTTGGTTACTTTGCAGTGGGAATACTTGGTGAGAAAGCGGCACAGCACTTTGGCTCACGACTAACTGATACTTGCTAGAAGAAATAACGCTTTTTGTTCCTTTTTTTTTTTTTTTTTTTTTTTCTCCTGTTCCAGCGTGGTCCCAGGGTGACCCCCGGAAGGTGATCTACCCCACTGACAGTCGAGGCCAGTTCTGCGGGCAGGCTGGCACCCCACTCGAGTGAGTTGATCCCCATCTGAAGATGGACCCTCATTCCATCCAGCTCCTCCACTGGTGCTAATCGATACCAGAGCCGATGGATTGTAAAAGTGCCTTGTTAAAGAATTCATCTTCAAATGGTGTTATGTGATCCATCCCTATTTAAATCCTTGGCATCCACCTTTTCTTGTCCCCCTTTGATGCCCAAAAATGCCTTCTTTCAAATCAGTTCCATAGTTGTATGTTTCGTGTCAGTAAAAGTGTTTTGTAGCGAGATGTGATTATGTCAGGGGTTGCATTTACTCGGTGACCACATGGTGTAACTGTTTGCCTCTGCAGCAAACTTCTTGTTTATATAGTGTTTTAGAGAGCTTCTGGTGATTGTTAAGGGACTTCCCTATTTTCATTTTCATGTTTTTCTTTTTTTCCAGCTACAGCAGGCAGCTGTTTTTAATGTAGCCCTCTAAAAGCCACCGTCGGCTGCACGCTCGCGCAGTGCCCTCATGTTGTTTTTAACTTGTGCTTTGCGGGCTCAGCGGGCTCCCTCGCACCCATGCCTCGCGTTTGAAACCATCTTGACCCGTCGTTTTTTTCTTTTCCCATTATTCCTTTTTTTGTTCCTCGCCACAACAGAAAGAAGACGCTGTTGTTCTACTTTAACATCATGAAGTGTGCCAGTCCCATGGTGCTGCTGGAGTTCCAGTGTCCCACCACCCAGGTGTGAATCCCGCTTCTCCCTCACTCACTGTCCTTGGTACGATTAAAGCGACGCTGCTGTTTGTTTGGACAAAATGACACCGTGTGTTCTCCGCCCACAGATGTGTGTTGAGAAGTGCCCCGACAAGTTCATGACATTGTTAAAGGCCTACTACAACAAGAAAGACTTTGAGTACTACAAGCAGTTCTGCAAGGAAGGTGTGACTACAAACATGGTGGGTTCTCTAGATGTGCCACGCATTTTTACTGTTGACACTAAACCCGTTTCCCCCCTTCCCGGTGTCATTTCATTTTCCAATTTTGCTCCTCTCCCAGGGGGTCCCTGAAATCCTTAAGTTAGGTCTCTGTCCTGCCATGTTGACTCCTAGCAGACCCTGTGAGTCAAACCTCCCATACATACATCCTGACTTAGTTTTTTTGTTTGCCTCTTAGATTTTCCGTTTTTTTTTTTTTTTTTTGTTTGTTTTTTTTTTCTTTCAACCAGCAAGTCTCTTGATAAGGAAAGCCTGGTCTTATAAAAATGCTTTGCATATATTCTCCCAGTCACTCGAAGGTGCTTCCCGGCTTTGGGCCAGAAGGGAGGAGTGATTACCGTGGGAAACAACACACAGTTTGAAGATGGCGACGGAAAGATGAGGGACGCCAAGGACCTCGTGGAGGGAGTGAAGTCAGTGCAACCGTTGTTACCGGAGAACTGTTGGAGAACTGTTTTGAGCTGCGGCTTCTCAGACCACCGCCCTAAACACTAAAACGCACAACTCCCCACACAGGAATGCCACGATGGTTATTGAAGCCCGTCAGGTGGTCATGAAGATTTTTGAAGATTACACGCACTCCTGGTATTGGATCCTCATGTAAGTCGCTAAGCAACACATCCCAAGCTGCTCAGTGCTTCTAGATCACGCTGACACAGCTTGACTGCAACCCCCTGCTCACCAATCCCTCGGTTTCACCGCCCGCACCCTCACCTCTCTCCAGAGCCTTGGTTATTGCTATGCTCACCAGCCTGCTCTTCATTGTCCTGCTGCGTTTCCTGGCCGGGATCATGGTCTGGGTGATGATTGCCATGGTGATACTGGTCATAGGATACGGTAAGTGCTGAGCCAACATAGATAGATGTTAAGATGAAACCTTCACTGCCTTCTTTTTTTTTTTTTTTTTCTTTTTTTAACATACCGCACCCTGACCTGGAATCAGAATGGGGAAAACTCAGACGGCTGCACCAGGCAATTAAAGTTATCACTAAACTTTGTTTTGGTTTTTGAGAAGAATTTCTGCAATGACTTGATATAATTTTAGTATAGATTGATGTGCTGCCAGACCACAGCCAATTAGGAAGTTCTAAAAGCACTTCATGGGTCCAAAAGAGGCTTATGATTAAACATTGAAAAGATGGTGTTCTTTGATATTAATGTGAGTTTTTCACCACTGTGAGCCTCCGATCAATTTTCGTACTGGAACGTCCACGATCACTTGTTAAATGAGTTTTGTAGGTCCCTGCCAGTTTGCGCACTGTGCATTCTCAATACATTTCAGAATGTATAGTTGTGAGTGAATTTCTGCCTCACATCAAGAACGTCCCAGGGGGGAGTTTCCCAAAGGGGGGCCTTTCTGCCTTCTCTGGGGCCTCCCCCTGTCTGCATTGGTTTCCTCCGGGTTCTCCGTTTTCCTCCCACACTCCGAAAACATGCGGGAGGATCATTTGAGACCTGAAATTGCTCGGATTGTAAATGAGAGAGTCCACTGGTGCTGGATATGGAACATCATCTTCTGAACATTATTTTGTTCATGCTACAGATTAAAGGTTGAATGTTTTTTGAGTTTCTAAAACCATTGAACCAAACAATGCTCAATATCTGCGGTGCCGTGATGATGATAATCGATGAGTAGCTTCATCAGAACATAGAAAACACAGCCTCTGCCCAACATTAACGATTACCGTGTATAAGATTCCATGTCTAGAAGCGAAGTGAGGGTTTTTTTTTTTTTTTTTTAAAGGTTCACAGTGAGCATTCTAGGGTTTGCCAGATTTTCAACGCAGAAGCCAGGGCTTCATTAACGTCCGTCCAACAAAGTGTTTTTGGGTAAAGCTTGGTGGAACAGCCCTCTGGTTATCACAGATGCCACACCCATCTTTCCTGTCAGACCTTGAGTTGTTTTTAAATCTGCTGGCTTGTTCGTTCTAATCTTAAATATTTACCTCCACTGCTTTTTTTTTTTGCACGCTTTATCTCAGGCATCTTTCATTGCTATATGGAGTACGCCTCCCTGAAGGGAGAGCCAGGCGCTGATGTGACTCTACAGGAGCTGGGCTTTCAGACTGACTTCACAGTCTACCTGCAGATCAGACAGACCTGGCTGGCCTTCAGTGCGTATGCAGCAGATCACTGTCACGTTGGCGAGCCCTCGCCAGTCACTCGCACACGTCATGTTTAACCCCTGCAACGATGTCAATGTTCCCCTTTAGTGATCATCCTGGCCATTGTGGAGGTCATCATCATCCTAATACTCATCTTCCTCAGAAAACGAATCCTGATTGCTATTGCGCTCATCAAAGAAGCCAGCAGGTAAGAGAGTAGTCCAAGATGGATGTTGAATTGTCCTGGTTGCAAATATAGATATGTATTCAATATATATTGAATATGTTGACAGTAATGCAATCACAGCCGTTTTTGCTTTTGTGCTTTTGTCTTTTTGTTGGATGAGTGGATTTCACGGGTGATGCTTTTCATGTGTTCGCAGAGCTGTCGGTCATGTGATGTGCTCGCTCTTCTACCCCCTTTTCACCTTCCTCCTTCTGGCCATGGTCATCGCGTACTGGGCAGTGACCGCTGTGTATCCTTTCAAGTTCAGAATACTAGGATTGCTAAATCCGCAATAATCTCTGGCTTCGTGGGACCGGCGTGGTCAGCTATAAAGAATTGTCTTCGTGCTTTTAGCGCCGCAGATGACGGTGGGTCTCTTAATTCTCCTTATCCACAAACATTAGTTTCTTGTCAACTTCGAATGAGCCCGTCTACAAAGTCTTCAATGAGACCTTGTGCGAGCATTCGAGAAAAACCTGTGATCCAGTGGTAAGTAACCTGGGTTGTTTTCTTTTCTTATTTTACTCCTCTCGAATCAAATAGATGTTGGAATTCTAAAATGGACAGTCTCTATAATCTGTGTTTCTGCTTCAGAACTACACTACTAGCGTCATGAAGGCGGAGTGCCCTGAATCAGAGTGCCTTTTTGCCTTCTACGGTGGCGAGACGGTGTACCACAAGTACCTGATTGGCCTGCAGTTCTACAACGTCTTCCTCTTCTTCTGGTGCGCCAACTTTGTCACGGCCCTGGGACAGATGACCCTGGCCGGGGCCTTTGCCTCCTACTACTGGGCTTTCGTCAAGCCGGATGACATGCCGACATTTCCGGTCTTCTCCTCCCTGGGAAGATCTCTGAGGTGCTTACCGTTACGTGTGACAGGACAACTTGGATGATTTTTTTTGTCCGCTCAGTCTTATTTGCTTTTCAAAGTCTCGGGATCAGTTGCGTCACAAGCGAGTTTCATACTTTTCAGGTACCACACAGGAACTCTGGCATTCGGCTCCCTCATCCTCTCAATCATCCAGATCATCAGGGTCTTGCTGGAGTATCTGGACCACAAACTCAAAGGTTTGTTTTTCATGTAATGCCGATCGCTCAGGGTGACACCTAAACTTACCCTGTTTGCAGAAACCAGACCGAAAGCTTGCCAGATAAGATAAGATAGACCTTATTGATCCCACGACGGGGAAATTCAATTCTCACAGCAGCATTACAGGGTAGAAGTAAATCGTCGCAATACGATATGCAAATAAATTATATTGTGTATATGTGGGTATGTATGTATGTATGTGTGTATGTATATGTGTATATATATATATATATATATATATATATATATATATATATATATATATATATATATATATGTGTATATCCTGTTTTTCTTTTCCTTCTATTGTTGCTGCTGCAACACCCGATTTTCCCCTATGGGGATCAATAAAGTATTATCTTATCTTAAAGGATTTAGATACATGCACAATTTATACAATAAGATGTTACCATTTGTCCTTACAGATTCTTTGCTGGTCTTCATTGACCTTTACATTTTTTAAAAGAAATTCAATCATAAATTTATCTGCTTTGAATCAGGGTGTTAACATCCCCACTTGCACTCTTGCAGTCTTTCCCCTATGGGGAGTCAGGTCTCAAGTCCCGTCGGTGGAATGGACAAGTAAATGTAAATGTAGAACTTGCCAGCCTAATGCAGCACCTGCCTCACTCTCATCCGAGTAGTTTCCCATATCCTGTTTTCATAGCAACAGTGCATTGTTGAAGTGTTTTAAATAGGTATTTTTTTCTAATTGAAATTGGTGAATTGAACCCCCCGGAGGCATGTCGGGACAGCAGACTTTTGCCCCCACCTCCGGCGACGGATAAGATGGCACCTGC
The DNA here is from genome assembly GCA_901007705.1 of Fistularia tabacaria. Taxonomy (NCBI): domain Eukaryota; kingdom Metazoa; phylum Chordata; class Actinopteri; order Syngnathiformes; family Fistulariidae; genus Fistularia; species Fistularia tabacaria. The sequence continues at coordinate 32,420 of CAAKHD010000939.1, read as the reverse complement.
TGTTTCCTGCTTTCCTCACTGTCAATGTCGAAGCCCCAGATTTTTTTTGTTTATTTTTTTTAAATCAAGTGTTTGCTCCGCCGTGGTTTTTGACTTCTGGTTAAACCGTGGATCAGAACAGAGATAGATAGTGCCGCGTGGCCTGACATCCAGTGGGACACCTGGACAGTATTTATGTCCATGGAGAAGTCCTGCTGTCTCACTCTTGCACTCAACTGACGATGAAACCTTATCTTTTTTTTTTTTTTTCTTCACTAGGGATCTGTGTTTACACACAAACCCTTGTCAGCTTGTCCGTCTGTGGCTCGATGGCATTTCTTCTATTTTCATCAAATTCTAAAATCAACCCGCAAAATGCCTGACGCTGGACTGAGATTTCTTAAATTTTATTTTGACAGGGGCCCAGAATAAGTTCTTAAAGTTCCTCTTCTGCTGCCTGAAGTGCTGCTTCTGGTGTCTGGAGAAGTGTATCAAGTTCCTGAATAGAAATGCCTACATTATGGTATGTACTCTGTTTCACTCAACTTTGGCTTCCTTGGGTGTATTTCAGATGACAGGATTTAATCCTGTTCAACGTCACAATTTGCTTTTTGCTTCCAGACGGCAATTTATGGGAAAAACTTCTGCACCTCCGCCAGAGATGCCTTCTTCCTCCTCATGAGGAACATGATCAGGTGAGAGGAAAGGGCGTCCTGCAGCCATTTCTTTTTTTATTATTCAAATGAACCAAAAGGGTCACGTGGCCTTTTTAATCCCTCAGGGTGGCCGTCTTGGACAAAGTGACAGATTTCCTCTTGTTTTTGGGCAAACTGCTGGTAGTTGGGCTCGTTGGTAAGTCTCGTACTGTGGACCTCCTCCACTGTTTTAAAGAACTTTGAATTAGCGCTGTGGCTCAGCTGGCAGAGTGTACGTCCCGAATGAGAACATGTGTTTGTAGGCGTTTCAGTTTGGAAAAAAACAAACAGAAGAGTCATGCTGAAAAAGAAAATGGACGACTACGTTTTTGTTTTTTGTTTTTTGCTCTTCTCACAACAGGAATCTTCGCCTTCTTCTTCTTCTCTGGGCGGGTGAAGGCCTTCGAGGACACGGCTCCCAATCTGCACTACTACTGGGTGCCCATCCTGGTGAGACACACACACACACACTAGGTCATTCATTAGGGATGTGCCCAGAGCTTCTCCTGCTGACTTATTTAATCAATGAACATGTAGGAGCTTTTTCAGCAACTGCTCTGATGGTCTGAATCAAACTTTTTTGACTGTTCTACTCCGCTATGGATGACTGTGAGCATTCTTGCTAACAGTGTTTATACCATGTTGACGCACTGACATAAATTGATTTGCACCTGCTTCTGCGGTTTCCCTTCTAGACCGTGGTGATTGGCTCCTACCTCATCGCCCACGGGTTTTTCAGCGTGTATTCTATGTGTGTGGACACCCTCTTCCTCTGCTTCTGTAAGTAGCCCCGCCCGCACTTCATCTCTGCCATCCGCGCAGGGCTCTGCGTATCAATAACACACACTCAGTGCGATGTATCCAGGAAATGGCTCCTGTTAAATAACAAATCCTTTAACTAGATTTTAAAAAAACTCTCTCTCCTCATCTTTGCTTCTGGGCAACTTAGTCGCTGTTTTTAATTAAACCACTATATCTGTTTTGCGATTGTGAGAACATGCATGTGGGTGTTTTTTGCTTTCAATTTGGAAATGCTTGTGGGTTGTTTGCTCGCTTTCTATCCATGTGACCTTTTCTTTTTGTCTCTCCCCTCCTTCCATGATCTGCCTCCTCCCCTTCATTTTCCACCTCACCTCATTTCTTTTCAACTTGATTTCGACTTCTTTTCCGCCCCCCTCCCTTCTCTCTCATCCATTAACATCGGCAAATACACACAAATGCACGATAAACGAAGGCGAGGACCTGGAGCGCAATGACGGCTCAGCCGAGAGGCCTTATCACATGTCCCCGACCCTCCGTGACATTCTGTGGAAGAACGACACTGAGGAGTCGCCTTCGTCCGCCTCCGTGCGCCCGGAGGACGAGGACAACGGACAGAGGCGGCAGCAGACTCGGGAGAAGGACGAAGCCTGACGCTCAAGTCCCGTCAACTCGGTCTCGTCGTTACTGGCACGGCGAAATACGAGTCTGCCTTTATAACCGCTTTGCTCCGTTTGAAAGGGCGATAGCGAATAACCCGGTGTTTAGTTTGTGCAGCAAGGGTTCGGCCTGGCACCCTGAACCCCATGCATGTTGGAAGCAACAGGAGGACTCTGTTGCAGTCAGTTTCTTATCTTCCTGGATGCCCGGTCGTCTTGAGTGCATTCGAAAATGCGCTCGTCTGGAGATTTTATTTCGCACAATGTAACCAGAGGTGAATTCCTACACGCCCACGATAATCAGGCCTGCGCCTCCTTGGCGCCCGCAGGGCCTTTTATGTAAAAAACACCTGTCGTGTAACTGAATAGTTTGAGAGCTTCTCTGATCTAATTTCATATCGGAGTCCTCGGTCTCCGAAAGAGTTCAGCCGTTCTGGGTCTGAGCCCTCAATCTTTAGCACCGCAATCGTCGTCTTTTGACCTCAGATGAACATCGGGCGCTTCAATAACGCGTGTGTCGTGGAAAACCCACCTCGCCATTCTTTGGGGAGAAACACTTTTATATACCACCTGCCTGCAATGGTTGTTTTAAAGTCCTCTTTTAACGGATGATCTCAAAAAGGAAGTCAAAATGTAACTGCAACACCCCTGTTTCAACAATGTACTACTTATGCACTTTATTTAGTATTGACACAGCACTGTTTTTAAATTTGTATCATAGATGATCTTTTTCCTACTTCTGTGTAAGTTTGAGGCTTTTCAGTCACATCGAGTTCAGGAATCGCACCCATTTAAACGGAGGCTCTGGTGCTGCTGCTGCGCTCTTCCTCTGCATGTTGACCGAACGTCAAAGCTATATGCTAATCTGGGCCTGGTTTTGCTTGAGAATTAAAACCGCTGTAAAAGGAGTCAGGGGAGGAAAACGCGTCAAACTGCCCTTTGTTTACGTTTTTATTTAATCTCTCCCCAGTGGAGGATCTTGAGAGGAATGATGGGAGTGCGGAGAGACCCTACCTGATGCCCGAGAACCTCCGCAAAGTGCTGAACAAGAAGAACAAGGGCCAGCCGGCGGAGTAACACCCCTCCTCAGCCGTGGACTGTTCACAAATGGCTGCTGATCAAAATGCCTTCCGCCCCAAGGGGGGCCTGCTGGCAATGGTTACCGTTGCTAGTTGTGTTATGTTACTGAGGAGACGCGCAAAGGTCACCCTGACACGTGGCGGATGGCGAGGCCTCTGTAGGAAAATGTCAGGAAATCAATTTTAGTGCATTTTAAAATTTTCTCTTGTTCATTTTATATTGGGTCAAAACCAAACCAAAGACACTCTGTGTGTGTGTGTGTGTGTGTGTGTGTGTGTGTGTGTGTGTGTGTGTGTGTGTGTGTGTGTGTGTGTGTGTGTGTGTGTGTGTGTGTGTGTGTGTGTGTGTGTGTTTTTTTTTTTTTTTTTTTTAGTTTTTTTTTTTTTTTTTTTTTTGTTTTATTTTTATTTTTATTTTTGTTTTTATGTTTATTTTTATTGTTTTTATTATGTTTACGGTTATTGTTTAGTGTGAGGGTTAGGGTTAGGGTTAGGGTTAGGGTTAGGGTTAGGGTTAG
>CAAKHD010000939.1:12648-27648 GCA_901007705.1 Fistularia tabacaria | reverse complement strand
TGCATCAGCGCCGGATCTATGTTCGAGTCACCTGACGGACGTGAGGGAATCCGCGCCACTGGAGACGACAATCGCCTCCCTTTGTCTCTTTCTGTCGATCACATGATGAGTGTACTCTCGTGGTTTCGCGATGGAGGTGCTCGCGTCATTTTGACTTGGAGCCGACAGATAAGGTGCTCAGGATCCCCATGCTTTCTGATCAAAGACTGGTTCTTCCCGGTGTCAGATGAACATTTAAGAATTTTACTCTTATTTAACTCCAGAGCATACATATGAGTCACAGTCTTCATAATACTCATCACACTCCTTAAAACTACACAGAATACGGCAATGCCAGTGTAATTGACAGCCCCAGATGGCTAACATGCAATGTATGTGGCTAGCTGCTTGTGTTAGCATTTGATTGTTGTTAACTTCAGCCCAGAAGGCCGGGTCTGTTTGGATTTGTCCTTGAGATGTTGGACCTGTCCTGTGTCTCCTGCTTTCTTTATCTGTACACGGTGTTGCACGAGAAAGTCCCTGGTTCACTTCCAACAGGACGCCTTGCTGTGTGGAGTTTGCACGTTCTCCCTGTGTTTCCGTGGGCTCCTCCGGTTTCTTCCCGCAGTCCAAAAACATGCAGGAGGTCATCCCTAAAATGCCCGGTTGTGTGAATGAGAGAATGAATGATTGTATGTCTCAATATGATGCCCTGTGATTGATCTGCAGGGAAAACTGCTACAAAACAATAAGGGGTATAGATAGTAAAAGGATGGATGTTTTTTTTGTTATTATTTTGCGTTACTTCCTCATTTAGGCACATCAGCGAGCAGTTCTATAAATCCTCGTGCTCTGAACGTTCACAGGTGCTGACAATATGTCATACTATCCAGTGTACCACTCCAAACTTTATACATGTATGAGGATATTCATATTTAGGACATATGTGAACAGATACAACATTTATTTTACGTGATTAGTGTTACGTTTGTCTGTTTGGAGCGCACAAATGTTTAGCATATAGCATATAACCGTCACCGCACAGACAAGCTCAGCTTTGTCAGCAAGCTGCAAAACATGCTGTTTTTCTGACGCATGTTTGGAGTCTAGAGTTGTTATCACCCATCCCCCATCCCCCAACACACACACACACACACACACACACCACTGGCAACGTCTCTGCTGAAGAGCACCTGAAAAGAACAGCAGTGGTTGAGTCATCGCCAGGAATGGAACTCCTAAGGTGAGCTACGCTTGACTTGTTATTTGGCTGATGAACAGATGAGGGGGGAAAAAAAGAACAAGAGAACTTCTATTAGCATTTTTTCTTCAATAAAAACATGTTAGGAACATGCTGTAACAGCTAGAATAACTTTACTGAGTGCGAAGACCAGGAACATCTAGAGGGCCAATTCCAGGCTTAAACTCCCATATATATTCATTTACTCTCTGTCCTGTGCTCAGGGTCGCAGGGGGGCTGGAGTCCATCCCCTCTGTCATTGGACTAGAGGCGGGATTCACCATGGACCAGTTGCCAATTGAACAGAGAGCAAATATTAAGACATACAAACATTCACCCTCTCATTCATATGTCTCTTTTTAGGGTCTCCACTGAACCTACTGCGTGTTTTTGGACCGTGGGAGGAAACCTCGCAGAAAAGAGCCTCTGTCAGAATTGAATGAGGGTCCTTCTCGCTCTGAGGCAGAAGCGGCAAAAGCTGCGACACCGCTGTCCCCCCTCCACGTACAGTCCAAATATGTCCCGTTCACCGCAGCCAATTATTCCATGTGAACCACCAGCTTGTGGTTCTTACCTGCCTCAAACATCCACACCCTGCTCACACAAACCGCCTATTCAAACGTGATTATGCAACAAGTCCGGCTGCCCGGGGCAACAACAGGCGTTGATGATTCCACCAGCATTTTTTCCCCCTCGGGCCTGGATAGGCGTGCCGGTGCTGCACTCGCCAATGCCGATAGCACTCCTTGCGACTGTGGCGTTGGGTTTCTTGCCGGTGTCTGTTTGGGACCAGAAACAAGGCAACTCAGCGATTAAAAGTCACGCTCTCCATCCAGTCTCCACCCACAAGACCACCTTCTTCTCACTCCCTGATAACCCCCCTGGCTCTCAGACCCTGTTTATTGGTGCCGAGGGTGTCATCTTCTAACTGGATCCTTGTGCTGAATGAAAATGTAACATTGTTGGGTACCGTTGGGTACGGGGGGGGGGTGTTGTTGGGTGGCCTCGTCTTGTGGTATGGCCGTGCAGAAATGGCTCCGCTCCATCAACACTTTCCGGCTATCGATCTTTGGCCGGGCGGGGATTTACGGTTTTCATTTTACGAGCTTTATCAGGCAGACTTGGCAGAAAGGGCTGATCGGACATTAGCGCTGGTTTCCCAGTTGGCTGTCGCTTCGGTTGCGTTGACGTTCATTATTAAGCTGGAGGAGTGGAATGGAAAATGTATGTATCTGTGTTTTGGACAGTTTTAATGTACCTCTGATCTTCTTGCGCGGGATGTTTTATATCTCCGTGCAAACAGGTGTCCTGGATGGATCCTATAGAACATTGCATTCCACTTCTGTTCTAGACTGAGATCAGGCCAAAGTCTGGCCCGGAGGCCAAATGCGGCCTGTGTTCAAATTTACACGGGCCCGCAGCCTCTGTCATAAAATCAATAACATGCTGCCGCCAGCACAGTTTTGTTTTCCAATTTACAATCAAACTGGCTCTTGTTAACCGGACAAATTAAATATGAAAATCTGATTCGGTCCAGCAGCCCCGTTTTTCTCTTTTGTATTTTTGATCTGAGTCCAAAATTGAAATGATGAAAAACACTGCATTTCTCCTCTTTGCTAACGGGTAATAAAAAGATTCATACGGCCCTCAATGTCTTGTACTTCTGAATAACATCCCCGTTAAGTGTCATTTTCCTGTTCACATGTTTTGAATTTAGAAGTTCATAGTGAGCATTTAACAGTGAAGAATAGGTACCGTTTCAAATGAACCTCGGTATGTTTCCTTTTTCTGAACGTTTTTTTTTTTTTCCAAGACAAGAAGTTTTCCTCCTTCTATGTGGTATTCAAATGTGAAAGACAGAGTGATTTTGGTAAAAAAAAAAAAACCAAAAACTTTAGATTTGTGTTCTGTGTTAAGACATGAAAAGGACGCCATTTGCAATAAAAAAGAAATCGTGCAATAGTTCGTTTGGATTCAATGTTAACGGTTGGAAGAATGTCAGGCTGAATGGCCCTCACACATTTTCACCTCACCAAATATGGCCCTCTTTGCAACAAGTTTGGACACCCCTGCCTTAGATAGAAGATGTAGCTTTTCTTACTTTATAGACTTTCATGTTTTCTTACGTCATACGAGTGGCAACCGTGACGCGGGTCTTCCTGCATAAAAGACAAACCCTGCAGAGGATCGAAGAGTCACTCCTTTGCGATCCACGTAGCGTGTGTGCTCCCTTTGGCCAGAGTTCTTAAATGCTTTGCTGGGAAGTCGACCGCTCACTGAGTCTTGCTTATAGAAATTTCTTGGGCAAGGAGATAAATGTAATGTCTCCCGAAGTATGTCTCAACACAGCACGAGTAAATCCCTGTCATACTTTTAATTCTTCGCGTCACGTGCTGAGCATTTTTCAGACGGTACCTGCCTGATAGCAAATGCTGTCTGTCCGCATTTCTCTCAGCGGCCTTCCTCCGGAGGCGTGAAGGTCCCCGATCTGAAATTTGTCACTTTTGGGGAGCAGATCCTTTTTTAGATATTTGATTTTGAGAAATCAAAACTGTCCCTCACACGGCGGCCAGTGCTTCCGCCTCCCAGCAAGAAGGCCCCTGATTGGACTCCATCATGCCCTCCTGTGTGCATGGGTTTCCTCACAACAAGCAGGAGGTTCATTGGAGAACCAGATTTGTGAATGGCTCTTTTATACAATGACTCAATGAGAGGGTGAATGGTTGTATGTGTACTGTATATGAAATGTCAATGACAGTGAATGGACGTGTGTCTCTACATGCGGCCCTGTGATTGGTCCAGGGCGAATCCCGCTTCCCACCCAGAGACAGCTGGGAAAGGCTCCGGCCTAACCGTGACCTTGACTGCAGGATAAGCGTTTTTTATTATGAATGAATTAATGAATACACATATTATCATATTTCATATTTATTGGTAAATATGAGGAAACTTTCAGACATTATAGTTATACTTGTTAGAATCAGATAAAGTGTCCTTCACCCGGCACACAAGATTGTGTGATAGTTTTGTTGTGCCTTACCTCTTGGCCAAGTACAGCTGTGGAACCCCCCAACACACACACACACACACACGCACACACACACACACACACACACACACACACACCACCACCACCACTCTCAAGAGTGGTCCAGATAATTAATGACTGAATAAAGAGCTCGATTTCAAAAGAAAACCTGGCACATGTCAAGACCGTTTTTGATCCATGCAGGGAAAAACAGGAACACACACACAAATACACACACACTCGCTGTAGACGGTGAATGTGGGCCAAGATCCTGCATGACTTCGAGGTCCGGACTTGCGAACAGCTGCCGGGTTAACCGAGCCGACACGGCGGTGCTCGACAGGGAGAGCAGAGGACGGCAGCTGTGAGAGATGTGGCGAAGGCAGCCGGCGGCAAGACGGAGAAGACAGAGCTGAAGGACCGCAGCAGATGTCGAAGGTGAAATACAAAGCGGACCCCGTGAGAGCGGCAGCCTTAAGAGGCCGGGGCCGGGCCACCAGTGCAACACCAGGGATGAGCAGAATTCTGGCAGTTTGAGGGGAAACTCACCATCCAGCCATCAGATGTAGTTGGGATGGTATTCATTAATAAAACCCACCCTTGGTGTCTATGGAGCCAGAGAAGTATGTTAGGGTGGTGCAGGACATGTATGCTCGTTGTGAAACAGTGGTGAGGTGTGCCGTCGGTGCGACAGAGGAATTCAAGGTGGAGATGGGAGTGCATCAGGGAGCTCCTCTGAGCCCCTTCTTGTTTGCCATGGTGATGGACAGGCAAACAGATGAGGTTAGACAGGAATCACCATGGATTGTGATGTTTGCAGATGACATTGTGATCTGTAGTGAGAGCAGGGAGCAGGTGAGGGATGTTCTTGAGAGGTGGAGGTATGCTCTGGAGAGGAGAGGAATGAAGGTCAGCCACAGCAAGACAGAATACAACTGTGAATGAGAGGAACCCAAGTGGAACGGTGAGGCGACAGGGAGTGGAGCTAAGAGGGAGGAGGATTTCAAGTACTTCGTTCGGGTCAACAGTCCAGAGCAATGGAGATGGTGGAGAAGAGGTGAAGAAATCTGTGCAAGCAGGTTGGAACGGGTGGAGAAAAGTGTCAGGGGTGATAAATTAGTATCAGGAAAGATGCAGACGATGGAGGTGAGACCAGAGATGTGTGGTTTAGAGACACTGAGGAGAACCCAGGAAGCTAGCTGGAGTGAGAGAAGAAGATGCAGAGGGGGGGTTACATGGCTGTGGGTTAGATGGAGGCAGATGATTGGCTCTGGTGACCCCTGAAGGGAGCAGCCGAGGGGAAAGAAGTAGGCTGAAGTTTCTTGTTGTTCCATTGTTGCTTTAAATGAGACTAGATGGTCCAAATCGGAGCTTCAGCATTCGAAAGCCATTGCAGTTCGAATTTATATGAAAAAGGAAATGCTTAAAATACCTATTATCAGCTAAGAATCTAGTTTTTAGTTTTTATCTTTCCGCGGGGGGTTCATTTAACAACGATTTCCAAATGTCTTTGCTAATTTTCGGATTAACATTTGAAATTGGGAAAGGCTCTTTGAAGAAAAGAAAAATGTTTGAGGTAAAAAAGGGATAGCGGGGAACAATCAGTTATCTATGCTTCGAAATGAATCATCCTGGAATTATCATGAATTTAAATATCATTGGGAAAAGACAGAAACTGTTTTTCCCCAAAAGCTAGAAAAATAAACAGTAAAATAAAATAGCAATAGAAAACAGACAGAAAATAAATAAACAACATATATTTATAAAATGTATGCAGTAACAATGGCAAGTCTGCCAGAATCTGCCAAATACCCAAAAATGGTGTGTGTGTGTGTGTGTGTGTGTGTGTGTGTGTGTGTGTGTGTGTGTGTGTGTGTGTGTGTGCGTGTGTGTGTGTGTGTGTGTGTGTGTGTGTGTGTGTGCGTGAGTGGGCAGGGGGTCTTATTATTGGATATCTAAGAAGACACTGCCCACCGACACCCTTCCAGCATGCAGGCCCAGTATTTCGACACGCAGCCCATCCCACTAGAAACCCGGACACGCCCCCCCACTCCCCCCCCACCCGCGTCCCGCCCCTCGCAGCTGCAGGGCAGCGGGTATCGGTAGATTCGCCTCAGACCGACAACTGGTTGTGAGGACGCGTCGGCTACGTTATTTAGTTTCCTTTTAATTTTTTACTTCTTTTCAAAAGTCCGTCTTTAATTCCAACTCGTGCGAGTTGAGTCTAGTAATTTTTATTTGAATATTATTCTAATTATTCTTCTTATCCAATCGGAATGCAGCCGTGAGCTGCTTCCCGTGGGGATGCAAGGCGACGCTCCTTGAACCGGCGCCCGGACGAGATGGGGAAATGGGAGCTGACGATGGTAAGACGACCGCTCCTGCCCGGAGGTCCGTCTGTCTCGCGGTTTTGCCCCTCGCGGATCACGCGTGGTTTGCCAGTGCCGCGGACTGCCGTGTTTTCTTTTTTTTTTTTTTTTCTTTTGCCGCTGCAGGAGACCAAACACTGCCTCCCCACCCTCACCCTCAGTTTTGGGGGCTCGCATGTTTACTTCCGGTCCAAGTCAGAATCGATCTCAAACTCCAGTCAATCTGCGTGGGTTTGATGTCAGTGTCTTCTGTTTTGCTGTTGTTCTGGGTGCTGACTCTCCCAGCGCAGGCAGAGAGAAGACGCCCATTGTACTTTTTCTGTGACGCCCAACGGGCTCTTGTCTGACGCCGGGTTTGCGAATACGCAAACGGTTCATTCAGAAAACAAAATGGGATTCTAATTCCACGGGAGCTTTTGGACTCAGGAGTGGGTCCCTTGGGGTTGACCTCCTGCGGAGAGTCGGTATCTCAACAACCCCGACCTGTAGGTTGCCGTGTTTTGGTCGAACCACCTGAGGAGCAGGGATCTGAAAACCTGAAGTTTTAATTCCCGCGGAACAAATCCCACGAAGTCCGAGCGGTTTCGTTTTAGGTTTCTTTAATTCAGACCAGGCTGATTCCGCCGCCCCTCCCGGGGCAGTTATGTAACGCACTTGTAGAGAACATCTCGCACCCTGGGTTCAGGAGTCTGCGCGTGGAAACTGCTGTTTGTTCTTCTTTCTTGTTCTGTTGCTTCGAAACGCCAGAGAAAACAAACACCAGGGTGAAACCAGCGGTGCCGCAGCGAGGGTGCATTCAGCATCGCATTCTGCTCAGCGCAGTGCCTCTCATTGATTTTAACTCCAGTGTTGGTCCGTGAGCCCAACCGATGTTCTCATCTTTTTTTTTTTTTTTTTGCCAAAAAGGTCGCTTGTTGGATTCTAAAACGGGGGGGCCCTTTTTCTGTGTGGAGTCTCCATGTTCTCGCTGTGTCTGCGTGGGTTTCATCTGGGTTTGTCCGGTTTCCAAAAACACGGAAGAAGTTCATCGGAGACCTTGAACTTTCCAGAATCGTGTGAATGGTTGTCTCGCGGACGGGTAAATGAGACAGTGAATGTTTGCATGTCTCTCTATGTGACGTGTGAATGGTTGTATGTCTCTATATGTGACTCTCTGATCCACTGGTGACCGGTCCGGGGTGAACCCCGCCTCTCGTCCAATGACGGCCTGGATAGGCTCTAGCTACCCCGCAACCCTGAGTGCGGTCCAGATTATGAATGAATGCATTAATCTTCGCAATGTTCCATAGCTACACCCGAAACAACGACAACAAACAAATATTTGGTATCTTTTTGTAGCAACTGGTCTTGAATTTCATGAAATCCGGTTCAGTCGCCACGCAGAGTCAAATATAACAAATATAAACATAAAACATGAGCATGATGTGTCGATGTGCAACCACTGCAGTGACTCAGAGAGAAGCAGGCCATGATGGTCGAGACGGTATCAGAGTGAAAGGGTTATTTTATGGCGGGTTTTACAAGCGACCTTAGATCACACTCCCTGCTCTTTAGCACTTTTTAATGGAATGACCTTTAATCGGTCGCCGTTACATCAGACAGCCGATTAAACCGCAGATCATCTGCAAAGACAGCGACGGCTCAACCCTGCACCCTGATCCGCGACCTGTTCACGTCATGCTGCTGGGAGCTGTGGGGGGGAAACCAGCAAAGGTGAGGTCAAGGAGGCCCCCCTGACCTCTTCCTTGGATATGTAATCGCAGGTCACGCGTGTTTCTACACGACCTGCCCGCGGGGCGCCTTCTGGTGGCCGCCGTTGACGACCGATGCCGACTGAAGTGACGAGCTGTCCGACATTTGACGGTCTTGTTTTGGTATCGGCTCAGACATGCCGTCAAGCGTTCTAACCTTTCGAAATTCCCGAATTTGTCTGTAAACATGAGCCGTGACCTACCGAATTCCTTGGGAACATCTCGTCACTGCTCAGCCGGAGGAAAGCTGATATCCACTACTCAGTGCGAGGGAACGAACGCCGTAAAAACTGTCACCCTCGCCCACTTGCCTGTTTCGTGAGCCTGAAACAAGGGTCTGTGTATAACGCAAACATGGTGAAGTTGTTGTGGGATCACCGCGAGTCCCGGCGGGCTGTTTGGCCACGAAGCCTTGCTGCTATTTTTACCCGGTCCTTTGCTTAACTTCTGACCTAAATGTTATGATCGGCAACATGAGTGGACGGACTGCGGCGTTTCGGCCCGTACCTGTACGCTATTCTGGACACAAGCTGGACACGAGGTGTCACTTACTCTGACGCGCGTGTGTGTGTGTGTGTGTGTGTGTGTGTGTGTGCGTCTTGCTCACGTAGGACCCGGTCCAGGAGTGGGGGGAAGAATTCGAGGACGGCGTCGTGTACGGCATCACGTTGCTTCGGGTGCCCGTGCCGTCCTTGTCCAACCCGGGTGAGACGAACCCGTCGTGCTCCTTCGTCCAGTACCGGACCAACAAGGTGCGGCGGCTGAAAGCGGCCACCTTGGATCAGCTGGTGAACCACCTTCTGGACCCCGGCTGCCGGGAGCAGGACTACGGAAGGGTCTTCCTCTCCACATACAGAACCTTCACCAGTTCTTTGCAGCTCATCGAGCTGCTCTTCCAAAGGTTGGTGTGTTTTCACCGACCGATTAGTTTCGGAGATCAGACTAAAACCAATTCTCCATTGAACGTCAGTCCCTCCAAGACAATCTCAGGCCAGAGGAAGCCTTTCTTTGTGTTGCTAATGTGATACCAATGTTGGAATTTTAGCTTGTATGTAATGTCGAATTGTATTTCCCAAAGTCTAACCTCAGTTGATTTTTTTGACGAAATTTTGCAGTACCTGCATCTTTACCATGTTTTGTCATCCCCCCTCCTCCCCCCTAACCACCTGACAAACCACCCAACTCCACTCCTGCCGGCTAATAAGAAGCTAGCGAGCGGTCGTTAACTATGAAGCCCTCAATAACAGCAATTACGCCAAGAAGGGGTTTCAGAGTGCGGTCGTTGTGTTGAAACAGCGGGACGGTGGGTAGCTTTAGGGCAGCGACAAACGTTATTCCAGAAAAACTAAGAAAACAACTGGAAGGCGGGGAATGAATGCAAGTCTGTCTCATCTCGGCGTTTTTGACGCGTTTTTTGTTTGCATGTTCACAGGGACAGTGCCGCGTCTGACCTAGAGATCAGTGAATGCTACTCGAGGTGGGTGGATGAAGCCCAGAACGTAACTGGAGCAATGAAATAAATCTGATCCAAATCCTGTTTCCTGCTAATTTACTCTGCTTGACATAGTTTTAACCACAGTTAAAGTGTAACGATTGTCCTCCGCTTCCGCCAGTCCCCTCTTACACTTTGTCCAGACATGGTTGGATGAGTACAGCGAGGACTTCAGGGATCCTCCCGTGCACCCTGCTCTCATGCTACTTCTGGATCACTTGAGGATCAGCTCCGCGGTGCACGGGCACCTCCACGGCCAGCCCAACTTCTGCTCGCTGGCCGGGCAAGCTGAGGCCCTGCTCAAGAGGTTCTGGAAAGAAGGTGATCCCTTACCCTACGAATAGATTGGCCCTTAGATTTGAAATTGTGCCTCCCGCTGTCAAGGGTGACTGTTTGCGGCAACCGGAAATGCGGCATCAAACCAACCCTGTATTTATGAAGCAGCTATTGACGAGTGGCGTACCCTAGTGTACAGTGCTTCTGAACCAGAAATTAGGTCACTGCAGTACTCTGGCGCTCAGGCGGCTGCCTCGTTTCCCTCCCCCTCTGCATCCTCAAGGTGAGCCTCGAGCTACCGCAGCGGGGAGAGACGGCTGACAGACATCCTGCCGCAGGTGCCTCCCGGAGAAAAGATGGCCGATGTGTCAGTCAAATGAAGGGACTAAAGATTAGAAGTCTTGAATATGGTTTCAAGAGCTCCAATGGATGTTGAAAGCGTTTTGGCTTGCGCTAGAAGCCTCTTCTATTTTTCTGCTGTTAAATAAACAAACAGTCAGCTTCTGTCAAACGTGCCATCGCCGTTTTCTTTTCTACTGCAGAAGCTGAGGCGAACGTCGGCTCTGCGCCGGCCGATCTGGAAGAAGAGGAGGCGGCGGTCTCGGGTGAAGAATGTGAGCTCGATCAAAGCGACATCATGGATTTCTCGGCCATGGCCATCGCCGAACAGCTCGCCTGCACGGACTCTGTACGTCGGATTGAGATCGTCAATAAATCGGTTTGAAGATAAATGCAATAAATGGCTGTCGTTGTGATGAAACGTTGACGATTGATTTGCAGGACCTGTTTGTGAAAGTGGTGCCTTACCAGTGCCTGGGATGCATCTGGTCTCAAAGAGACAAGAAGGAAAACATGTCGCCCACCATTCGGGCCACCATCGCTCAGTTCAACGCCATTACCAACCGGGTCATCGTGTCACTGCTGTGCGAAACTGAAAGTGGCGCCCGTGGCACCAGTCCAACCCGCAGAGCGGCAAACACCCCGACGCAAAGAGCTCGCCTGATAGAGAAGTGGATCGGAGTGGCACAGGTCAGTGCCTTCAGGAAAATCTCAGGAAGTTGAAAGATGCAACCCATTACTGGCCTTCATGAAGTTGTTTTGCCAATATTCTAGCCAATGGCCTTCATTGTTTTCGTAACTGCTGTCCGTTTGAAATGGTCCAAATCCCCGCATGAGTTAGAAGTGGACAGCCTCAAACCTGAAATGATGTGTAATCATGCAGTAAACTGCATCCTACGGGGCGACACTGCGGCATCGGACGTTTCAATTAGCAAAGCACATGTCGTCCGTCCTTTGGCATCATATTCGCGCTAGCATCTAGGCACCTTTTTCATGCTGTATATCTTCAGAAGCAAAGGGATCGTTTTGAATATGCGGTTTGAAGACGTACCCACCGAAAGCAGTTTTGGTTTTTCGGCTTCAGGAGTGTCGTCGGCTGAAGAACTTCTCGTCACTGAAGGCCATCCTCTCGGCCCTTCACTCCAACGCCGTATACAGACTGAGAAAAACCTGGGCTGCCGTCAGCAGGTAAAGACGTCATCATTTCAAAGGCCACTGTTTTTTTTATTTTGTTTTTGCTTACATCACCGCCGTATTCTACGTGTTTAACGAGAGCCTTGAACTCTCGTAAAAACAAGAAAAGCGGCATCAGCAACCAGCTGCTCTTGGGTGACCCATATTGCATTACGGTCGGCCGTGTCACGAACATTAGCGGTTCACTGTTAAATGTTGTATAATGGCGCGGTGCTCAGCGCCCCTGCCTCACAGCAAGACGGTCCCTGGTTGGATTCCGACAGGGGGCAATTTCTGTGTGTTCATGTTATCCCTGTGTCCTCTGGCTTCCTCCCACGGTCCAATAGCATGCGGGAGGTTCAGCGGAGACACGAAATTGTCTCGATGTCTGTCATGTGAATGAGGGGGTGAATCGTAGGATGTCTTCATAGGACTTCTAAATGAAAGAGTGAATGGTTGTATGTCTCCTTATGGGGCCTTATGATCATTCCAAGTCATTAAATGTACGAGTTTATCAAAGCTCTCTTTGTCAGCTCTGGTTAATGAATGAATAAGAAATGCATTTCATATTGACCAAATATTGAGCGCTGTGTTTCTTGCAGGGACAGCATGGCTGCCTTCGATCACCTCTGGGAGACGTTCCCCGACGAGAACTGCGTTCTAACCAACCGGGAGCTCCTGCTCGAGGTGAGGAGGACACGACTGATTGAATGCATTGCTTTTATCCTGGAATGGGAAAAAAAGGCAAGTGCATACGTCCACGCGTCCTGTCCGCTGTGAAAGTACCCAACTCCTCTTGATCGGAGTTTAAACGCCACCTTGGAGTGTTCCTCCGAGTTCCAGAGGATTGACCTCAACTGTTCTTGCTTATCCGGTCGTGCCGTCTGAAGCAATAACACGGCGTTAATGTATAACAATGTTAAACAGCAGCTCGCCGTTGGCCGAACAATGAGACGAACACCAACTTTGCCCTTGGCTTCCGGGAGAAACCTTCGGTTCAGAAGATAGGCTTTCTGGGTCACTTCCCCCCTTGGGTCAGTTGTTGTCTCGCTGCCATTTGTCCCCGGTCTGTGGCCGGCCACTCCTTTGCTTCCATGCAGCCGAGGTTCGAGGCTCGCCAATGTGCTTTTATGATGATGTGCTCAGGTTATAAGTTGAATTATTATAAATCAAGTTGTTTACATTGCCGGTTGTGCCGCTTATGGATTTCTCTTGACCTAATTTCTGACCCTTCTGGGTTACAAGTTAATGTTTGCCCGCGGAGATATGAGTGCAGTGAAATCCTGAGTGGTTACAGAACAGTTCTAAGAACTGTCCGGGGAACCTTTTAGCTTTACATTCTCACAGACAGGAAGGGACCACGGTAGCATCCGGTAGACCTTTGCGACTCGCACGCCAAGCACCAAACCTAAAAACAAAGCACCACATGGAAGAGGAAGATGACGCGGGCAACAGGAGAGCGAAGTTGCCGCGGCGGTCGTGTTCTACATGGTGGGAATAGTAACCACTGACTATTAAATGGGTTGAAGTGTTGAACAACCCTGCCTCTAGCTTAGTCTGGTCTTATTTTGGCCAAAATGATGATGTTCCCCTGTGAGCCGTGGAAACCCCTCCGTGGCGCAGCAGGCCAGAGGAGCTTGGACCTCTTCGTCGGTCCATTATGTCGCTGCTTCTGTCCATTTTGTCGCAAGATGGCGAATTCAAAATGCCGCTCTGCAAGAAGTACCTGGTAAGGGACATGGCTTACGAGGTCCACCAATCAGAGAGTGCCTACGTCACATGACTTCTATGGAACCATCAAAAGATCTTGCTGTGTGTAGGAGCTGAGGTTGGGTGCCTGGTTCCTATGCTGTCCGAACGCATGAAGTAAAAGCCTACTCCTTGAAAAGGCTCTCGGAACTCCAGAAAGGGGCTGATGTTCACAGTCGTGTAATAGGATGTGAGAACCGAGCATGCCGAGGCCTTGAACGCACCGTATATCATTCTGATCTCGCGTCCCTTCTTCGGGTTGCTGCATCAGACGACTGGCCCGAAGAGACCAAAACCGAAAAGACCCCGGTCACAAGATCTCTGGTACTCGTACTGCATG
The DNA here is from genome assembly GCA_901007705.1 of Fistularia tabacaria. NCBI lineage: Eukaryota > Metazoa > Chordata > Actinopteri > Syngnathiformes > Fistulariidae > Fistularia > Fistularia tabacaria. The sequence continues at coordinate 13,912 of CAAKHD010000939.1, read as the reverse complement.
CTCCCAGCGGTCTCATTATTCATCGCTTCTATTTACCTTTCATCAATCCTTAATTACAGTCTAATAAATCAATGCATTTTATAGGTTTTGTTTTAAATGAACCTTCAACTGCAGGTTAATGTGTAACTCCGAGCGGCGTTTTCACGTTTTCTCCTGGAGCTCAGTTAATATAGCTCCTCTGACCTTCTTTGACAGGACGGAGGCCCAGAGATGGCGGATAATGTTTCTCCGAGGATATCCAAGCGGTGCTGGGTTTCCAGGCAGACGGTGAGTCCGATCTGAAGTTCGGACGGTCGAAAATGACGTCGTCGGGAGAAAATTAGGAACTGAGCAACTCTTCCTGGCGCTGATTATCGTCTGGAGGGGCTTTCATCGGAGGGACAAATGCCGAGCAGACTTTTTGAAAACCTCAAGGGGTGATTTTGCCCAAAGAGGGCGTAGCGCGCCTGGCGTGGCAGTGACCCAGAATTATCCGCGGCGTCCCGGTGGCCTGTGATCGCAGGATTATAGGGCAGTAATAATAGACCGGCGTGGAGTTGTTTATGACTCATGCGCCGCCGTCTCCCAGGGCTGTAACTCGAGCCCGCAGTGCCGCTAACTGGGACATCCCTCGTACAGAGAGGGGGGCCCCGCTTCGACCTATTTCTTAAGATAAGATAAGATAAGATAAGATAAGATAAGATAATACTTGATTGATCCCCCATTGGGGGAATTCGGGTGTTGCATCAGCAACAATAGAGGGAAAAGAAAAAGAAAAAAAAACATATATAAAAATATATATATATATATATATATATATATATATATATATATATATATATATATATATATATATATATATACACACACACATATATACACAATATACACAGTATACACAGTTTACACATACAATATACACATACACAATATACACATGCACATATATACATATGCACATATATACATACACATTTACATATGGATAGCACACACACACAAAAAAATAGATGAATAAATAAATAACTAAATAAGTAAAAATAAAAATAAAAAAATAAATTGGGTGACGGAGGGACGGGGTGGCAGTAGAACAGATGCTCCACCAGGCAGTCAGAGAAAAAAAGGAAGTCAAAATCACAGTAAACACCAGGTTGGGCGAAGTCAAGGGATCGCCCAGCTCCGGCCTAACATCGCCCTAGCCTGACGTGTCGCTGTCTCCCCCCCCCCCCCCCCCCCCCTCCCCGCGCTCCGGCGGCGGGGGGGTGCGCCACCGTTGGGGGAATCC
>CAAKHD010000937.1:23575-37388 GCA_901007705.1 Fistularia tabacaria | reverse complement strand
CTTTGCGGGAAAATAAAAGGAAAAAGTAATATTTTTAAAAAAGGGCGGTTTAAAAAAAAAAAAGAAAAAAAAAAAAAAAAAAAAAAAAAATATAAAAAAAAAAAAAAAAAAAAAAAAAGCAATCCTCTGGGGAAATAACCCTCGATGGAAAGGAAGGTATTGAGGTTTTAAGCATGAATGAAGTAAACAGGCAGTAAAGTGCCCATTCTCCTCTTCGTGCCATGCAGTGCAACTCCGTATTGCGTCTTCATATTATCTAAGGTTCTTTTTTTCATGGTTTACCAGAGCATTATGGTAAGGTATGGTGTTCAAGTTTAATGTTCAAGTATAAAGCACATCTTGACTTTTAAATGGGTTTATAATATACTTGCTTATTTCAACCCTCATTGTAGTGCACGCTGTACATGTTCTCTGAATCACAACTGTGGCAACAGAGCGCATGAATTATTTATAAATAACTTAACAGCTTCTACTGCACAACTTATGTATGAGCCAGAACATTTTAATCGCTTTATTTCTATTCGCGTTGTATCATATTGACTTTAACATGATTTGAAAAGTATCTCCAGGTGAATCCTACCTCTGAAGCTTCTCTTTCCCCGCATGGACCAGGAAGTCTTTGGTGTCCTCATGAAGACAACGGCCATCACTTGTTGTTGTGCTATTGTTATTATAATTGTTGTTTTTTGTTATTATAATCCGTCCACAACTTGCTTTTCCGGTCCAAACGTGGCGTGGCTGTCTGCCCGGATGCGCCCGCCGTCAGTGCAACATTCGCGGCTTCCGTTGAGAAGTTTCCCGTGTTTCTCCCGCGGCAGCTCAACAATAAACTTATTTCCCACGTCGGACATTTTTAATCCACGGAATAAAAACAAAAAGCGGTAGACACGGGTCCTGCGAGACAGTTTATGTCGGCGTGAAACAAGGTAGCTAACACTACCCAGCATTCCTTTCGGCTGACTCGTTAACCACCATCAACATCGTACTCTTCCAAAGTCCACAAATATCTTGACTTACGAGTTCAATCTGGTTCCGTGGCCTAGCTCGTAACTCAATTTGTTCTTGTATTAAGCTAAATTTTCCCATTAAAATGAACTAGAACGCTATTAATCCGTTCCAGACCCCTGGTTTGGCTACGTGTTTTTAAATAAATATACTTTATAAATAAAAGATAGTGGATAAAAAACTTTACATTATAAAAGAGAATGCAAAGACGGGAACTGGTTTTATTAATCGTATTTCCCATGAAGATGCTGGCAGAGGAGGTTGTGGGGAGTTTATCATTGCTCTGTCACTTAACTTACTGGCTACGCACTTAATGCTACAATGTATTGCCAAATTTTACTTGCACACTTTGCTCGACGTTCTCCGTAAATTTAATTTAGCGACGGAGCGAATTCCGTTTCTCTTTTTAAAATGATCAAACCGTCCCTGACTGGCATTGAAGGACATCTTCCGATGCCTCGTCCTTTGCAATCCCGCCAACTGCTGCACCAAATCCCCCTAAATATGGTGTGCCTTCTCACAGATGATGCTCTCGGTCACGGTATCTCAACAACAACAAATTCTCCATCTCTTCATGGATGATTCCACAACACTCACACCTTCTTCAGGTCTGAGCTGAAGAAGCCTCTCGGTTGAGGGGTGAGACATCTTCAGGCGAAGAAAAGCAAGTCCAGTGGCCACGACAAGAAGATTACGACAAGACCTGGCCTGACCTGGATGACTGAGAACCTCCACAGACCCTGCGCTCACGTCTTGCCATGCTCACATCCGCTGGGCTACCACGAGGCGGGCGAGGTGTCCGACTGGTTTGAAATGCCACTTCACGGACAGGGTTGGCCATGTTGGTGGCAAATGCTCATCTTGCCCGCTCCGTGCTCAGATCTGGGCCGGCTGGTATCACAAAGCAAAAAAATCCACTGAGCGACGCCTCGTATCTTGGAAAAAAATCAGAAGTTGATGCACTCCTCAGTCAAAGTTCCATTGTAGTTGTGTTTGGGAATCCTCGAGGTAGTTTTGTTATTAGCTTTTGGGGTGAAAAAAATGTCAAAAGTGTGAGTAAAACAGGCAGTTTATAGGATCTGCTTGACTCAGCAAGAGGGTTATAAACTCAAAATTTGGACTATCATTAGCGCAGAAGTGGGGGCAGAGCCTTTAAACCTAGCATTAGCCTTTAGAAAGCGTCACCAGCCTTCTTGGTGGACAGAAATAGCTGCTAAGTGAAGTCAAAAGTGTGTGTAAAACAGGCAGTTTATAGGACCCGCTTGATTCACTGAAAGGGTTATAAATTCAAAATGAGGACCACCGATAGCGCAGAACTAGACTGGCATTAGCCTATAAAAAGTGCCACCAGACTTCTTGGTAGACAGTATTAGTTGCTAGTTGCAGTAAAGTTTTCCTGCCTGGAGATAAGCTAACGTTAAGGAATGGTGAGCACGAATTCGTTTGCACAGATGGTTCAACAACCTTTGTGTATTCCTTTTTTTGTGAAGGAAGGCAACCACATTGCTTACAGACATCACGTCGTGCAGGTGTGAGACAGAAAGTGTGACATTAAGTTGTATTTAATTTCCTGTCTGGCTGTAGACTATTCTGTTGTTATTGCTGTGGAATGCAATTCCGAACCCAAGTAAACAACTGTCTTTGACTACAGATTGTAAACAGCTTCCATTGTATGAGCCACATCCTTGTTGAGGCCATCAGCATAACATCATCTAAACAGAAGGGGGGGGGAAACAGATGCCTTTTCTGTAAAATAGGTCTCATGCCATCGCCATTCATTTGGAGAAAGCGTGCAGGGGCCAGAGGATACCTGAATGGCAGCAAAACAAAATCATTTCTCCTCAGAAAGAAAGATTTTCCCCGTGTTTGGCATCACAGGGACACAGAAATATGCATCCTTCAGGGTGATGGAGGACAACCGGTAGCCAGAACACACAGTCACTTCATTGCTTGCCTGACTGTCAGCATGTGAAATGGACACTGCATGGCACGGCAGTCCGTAAGCGGGCGTGTACAGGCCCTGCTGTGTGCTTGTTACCATAGTTTGAAGCCAGTTTATAGCCTTCGCTGCAGCTGTGTTCACCACAGCCCAAGGCCAATGCCAGGACACCGAGAGCACATGTCAGTGTCAATGACAGGCCGAGGCTTCTCAGTGGGTTTGTGATGTTTCACCCACTACTCACTCAAGTGGGAGGGATGAGGATGAATTATGCTCATCTCAGTTTCTTGCGCCGCTGAGATGAAGGAATATAATTTGAGCTCATTGCTTACCGCTCGCTCCAATGGGGTGGGGTGGGCGAGGGTGATAATTTATGCTCATAACAGTTTGTTCCAAGTGGAGATTTATCACATTTGGGAAAGTGGTGGGGGTTGGGAAGGCATCACATCATATCAGCAGCTGCGATTCGGTTGATTTATACAAGTAAGAGTGTCTCCGAGCCCTCTTTGGCCGCTTGGGTGGCTGCCTGCAGATGAGCCACTGCCGTCTGGAGGAGAGTTCAAAATAACCCAGTGTGGGAGATGGGACTGTCCATCATATTCTCATTTAATCTAAAAAGCCAAATGTTGAACTGAATCATCACCCGCCATGTCATTATCCTGGATAGAGCCACGGAGGACGCAGCGGTAATTGTTGGGATAGTGGTCATCGCTTCTCTGAAGTCTGTGACCAGATTAATAGGTACTGCTTCAGGTTTAGCAGACCACTGGGGAAACAGCAAAGTAGAGGTGCAATATGTTATCTTGAATCATAGCCATCTCAGGGCACACCGGTGTGACGGCGGGCCTAAACTCCGTCCGTTGGTGATCGTTGCGGAGGGTTTTTCAATTTGGTTACCTGGGGACACTTATGCGAGCAGAACTGCCTCCAAGGTCTGCTTGGAGGAACGCAATTATTCACCGTCGCTGAATACTCGCAGTCGGACGCTGGAGGCATCGGGTTTCCAAATGCTTTAAAATGCCACCGCTGCGGTGAACAGCCCACGGTGCAAATATGGCGCATGCTTTGCCGAACAGTTCCCGAAAACAGATGTCTCCACCTAGAGTGGGGGTTTGTTTGGTGTCATGATTCCTCCTCCTGCCGTGTTTGAGAAGACAAAGATAAGCTCCTTTGAGCTCTCAATGGGTGTCCCAGGGCAATCCTCATCCAGCAAGCGCAGCGTTGCCACGGACAAAGCAGTGTACGTGGACACGAGCAGGAAAGTGAAGTTTGCAGGCGAAGACATCCAGTGCTGCTGCTGTCCGATTACACCAACAGCCATCACCGTGAACCGCCACACTGGGAAGACAACTTCCTGCTCTCTAGACAGGATTGGGAAATTGGCATCGGTTCACAGGGGAGCTCTTGCGAGTTTCTTTTTGATTTTTTTTTTATCAATCCGGGAGCAAAATTCATGTCACTGACATGCCAATCACGTCCATTCACCCAATAAGAACAGCTTTTCGGGGGTAAAATCTGCACGGAAGCAAATCACCGCAGATCCGGTACCGGGAAGGGGATGACAGAGTTGGCTTGGATAATCTGATTACAGTTTATGGAACTGGGTTTCGAGCAGATCCTGGATTTGTGTGAACAAACACTTGCCAAATAAATCTCCATGGCGATCCGTAATTGACATTCATTTTTTTCCTATTATTATAATAAGATTTCTCAGCCTGGCTTAGCATAAATTGGACCCTTTTAAAAAAAAAAAAAAAAAAAGGCCCGAACCTGGGCATCTATGTGGTGCACTTGGCACGCCCTTCAGCACCATCACTGGAACGAAGGCTCTCTTTGAGTTGTTCATTTTTGCATCTTGTTGTGTCCCAATGGTGAAACAATTTTTTCTATTTCATACATAAAAAGAATGAGATTGGCTCACGTACCCCCGGATTTGCATGAGTTCACAGCTTCAATTCAACACATATTAGCCAACAGGGGAGCAATCCGGAGCTCCTCTCGTCTCTCTGATAAGAAGACGGAGGTTCACTGATCTCTACAAGGCCTTTTGTTTCAGCTGTTCATTTTATTTAATCTGATTTCCTCTCCTGCCGTGAATAATGGGAATAAAATAGCGCAAAGCAGGGTGGATTGGATACAGTGAGAGGATCTGTGGTGGGGAAAACCATAAGAAGGAGCACAAGCATGTATTTATCTTTAAACTGCTGCTGACAGTCAAGCTGTTGATATTTTGGGCTATTTCCCGACAATATTTGCTTCCACTGATTGTACCAATGATTTTGTCAAAGAAGATAAAGGATAAAAACTGAGGCAAAACATTTCTGAAACCGAAACCGAACGCAGATGCCAGTAACATCAACCACCCACATGACAACAAACTAGATTCGTGTAAAAAGTTCGGCTCCCGCTACAACCGTCAACACGACGTCAGAACGATCGTACGGCCAGCATCAAACAAAATGGATCTGACCGGTCAAAGCAAATATCCAGCCGACAGTTCGGCCTCGGTAAGTGAAATTGACTCCATTGAAGCCTAATGACATTTCCAATATCCCCTGCCTTCATGAGAATTTCCCAACCCTGGTCTCTTTCCCAACTTCTTTTCTTCTCCAAAAGCTTTATTTGGCAAATTTTCATTAGTTTTACTGCTTGCAGCAGAGAAGCAGCACCGGTTCCAAAATACGCTGGCTGGCTGGCTGAGTCTTTTTATGGCTTCGTAATAATGAGTGGGGAGGAAAGAAAAAAAAAACCTGACTAATGTGATGACCTTGAAAACAATCAGAGTAACATCATGTTTGGTTGAATTCTGCCATTTGTGAAACTCCTATTTGGCGGCTTCTGAACGTCTCAGGGACGCGTCCTATCGGAGTCCGAGGGCGGTCATTCGCCTCGGTCTTTTTGCGCGACGTGAAGCTATACGGACGGGATTTTCTGAAAACAGACAAACACATGAATTCATTCATTCACCAGCTGTCCTGCGCTGAGGGCCGCGGAGCCGCTGGAGACAATCCCAGCCACGGTTGGGCGAGAGGCGAGGTTCACCCCGGACCGGTAGCCAGTATATCACGGGGCCACACACGGAGATGTATAATCAGTCCACCTCATTCACACGTCTGGACAACTTAGGGTCTCCGATGAACCTACTTTTGGACTTTGGGAGGAAACCGGAGAACCTGGAGGAAACCCGTGCAGGGGGAACATGGAGGCTCAGCAAGAGAGGCCCCCCCGTCAGAATCCGACCAGGGGCCTTCTTGCTGTGAGGTGGAAGCTCTAACCGCAGCGCCACTGTGCTGCCCGTAGGAATACATAATTCCATAAATAACAAAGAAAACAAAAGCGCCAACACAAACTGTTTCCAGTCCTTTGCTGCCCAGACACAGATTATCCCCACTCCTTTGCCACGAAGGCTGACAATTCGTTGGCCATCTCCGATTTTAATACCAAATTCCGAGTCCATGACATGACAAGAACAGCCATAATGAAAATTAAAAAAAAAAACAAAAAAAACAGAATGTAGAGGACTGGTTTGAAAAGCCTACAGGAAAAAAAAAATCCCATTTGTCTCATCGGCCCCCGAAGGTTTTTCTAGGTTTCCTTTGGTACGTGTGAACTTCCCACTTGCGCGACTGCCAACTGCATCTCTGCCGTACAATCTCATATCCCCTCTCATCTCTCATTTTAAACTGCCGCCCCGAGAGAGTTGAAGCCCTGTGCTGCCGGCTGGTTGTTATGGTCTGGCTCACGGTTTGTCTGCCGCCACTCCCGGATATAAAAATGCAGGTCTTACTCCTCTCCACATTCGTCTCAAGAGTCCCTTCTCTCCACACCTCGGCTCCTTGTTCCCTGGGATTGCTATCTGGCGGCGTTCGTTGTTACCCCGCCTCTCCAGCGTTACCGTTCCCGGGGAGCTCCACCTCCCGCCACCCACCGGATCACCTGACGGACCTTCAGACCCGTTACCGTTTCCTCCGGACACCAGCTCTTCAAGATCCGCGTGGTCCTCACGCAGATCAAATATGGAGAGGCGATCTTAAAACGGATTTCATCTGAGTGGAGCGCTTCAGATCTCCGCTGCCCTGTCACGGGCAGGTCCGACGAAGTACAGCACTTCACAACGACACAGGGTTAGCACGCGAAATAGGCCGCTCCACGCTACCGAGTCGCGCTCACTGCAGCGGAAAATGATCCAATGCTCTGTGCAAGCATTTACAGTAGGAGAACAGTTTCCTCATTTGTTCAGTCTAAGTGAAACAGCAGGGGCTTAATGTGTCGACATCCTGTTTTGGACACTTCTCGAAATGTACCTATTAGTCCCGTGTCATGTGAAACCATTTCCGGTAATTGACAAACACGTAGTTAAAAGCAAAGCTCCCTCTCACTTTTCGCGCCGGAAACCCCAAAATTTGTTCGGGGCTTTCCCCCAGATGGCGGGCGCGAGTTAAAGGAGCAAATCGGATTAATGGTCTTTCATCAACCGCTTCCCCGGTGCAAAAAAGAGAGTCTGAACACATCTCCGAGCCGGTTGTAGCGGCGCGCTAACCGGCGGAGTGGAAGATGTGTTGCCATGAGTTTGTCAGGCGACGGCCGCAAAGTGAAAAAAAAAAACAACATAATTTTATTCAAGAAACCCAGATGAAGCGTGACAACGATGCCAAAACCGTCCGACGAGAGAAACATCGCCGAAACAGCCTCGGCGGTGTCGCGTCTGGGTCACATCCTGCCCGAATCCCGAGCGCGCACCGCGTCTTGAAGCAAAACGCTCGCGTTGCGTGCCGCCGCATGTGCGCAATCTGCCGATCCGAGTCTCCCCGCATTGACAGGCGTGTCGGTTTGACAGGGGCATAGCAATAGAAAACATCGTAAAACAGAAACAAAACCGGAGAATAAAAAGTTCGGAGCAAGGAGTTGCTTTGTTTTTTGTTTTTTTTCTACAAATAGATGTCAAGTTTTACCAGTTGAGAGATTAAACTTTGTCCCTACATTACGGACTCGCTGGGTTTCACAGCGGTTTGGGCCACAGTTGAATATTTCCATTGTGCCGCGGCCACGGAGACTTTCCCCTGCATGCCCCTCCAACAGCTGCTTGCACTTAAAATTAAATGTGAGCAAAATGCCGTCATATCTAGATTTTTTTATTCTCTCCACATGAGGATCTGACGGAGTCTCCAGATTCACATGTCAAATAGCTTTTCAAAAGACAAGCCCGAAAATGAACGTAACAGTTGATAATCATTCATTCGTTCTACACGTAGCACGCTTCTCCTGCGCTCAGATTCACCGGGGTTAGCGGTTGCGGCTTGACGTTCGAAATCAACGACGCATTCCGTTTTATCGTTTAGCCTAATACAAATGGCAATTTTCTGGGGAAAAACCACTTACCCCGTTACTTGCTTGAGTGTCTGAGACGAAGCCGGAGGAATTCAAGAGCAAAACAAAACCGTGACAAAATCCCATGTGTTGTCAGAAAATACATATAGATTTATTTTTTGGGCGCTTGAGTGATTTTTTTTGTTTGTTTGTTTTTTTTGTTTGAATTATTTAATATCGACGGGCGAATCTAAAAAAAAAACATCAAGCGAGACTCGGCGCTCGTCTAATAGCTGTACGAGAACGAGGAGAATCCAAGTCGGAGCTTTTAACAGCTCTCCTGCTCGAGGCTGGCTCTGCATGGGGGCTGAAATGACTTCTGCAGAGGAGCTACATCATACTTGGAAAAGGAATTCATTCGAAATGAAGGGAGTTAATTGCTCAGAGAGAGGAACATAAAACCTGCCAAAATTATAGATGCTCTCCGAGATGCGTTCACAAACCCGGCCACGGAGCAGGTTGTGCTTGGATGTGGCTTTTGCGGTTGCTGTCGCTGGATAGCGGCCTCGTTTTCTCCATTCGGTGATGTAACGCGCAACAACACGACGGGATTCTCGGGCGCACGTTGGCTGCGGTCGTGCAGATATTAGAAGGCGGCGATATCCAAATTGCCTGGGAGACGCGCAAAAACACAAACAGGAACAGAAGCGGGCGGCTGTGGACTGACCTCGCACCGTGCCAGCTCGTCCTCCGGAGCCCAGCAAGGGAAAACTGTAACACGGCTAAATCTGCCGTTGCAGCGTGGCGTCATTTACTATGCACTGTTAGATTCATGGCTTTTAATCTGTCTCTGGAAGCAAACTCAGAGAGCGGGTGGACAGAGCCGGTCCAGTGGGGGAAACATCAAAATGACCAATCTCAGCGGCTGGAATCGGCTATCAAAACAGCGCTCATCCGTTCGGCTTATTTTATTGAAATGCCCTCTGTTGGATTCGTGTTTTGCAGTGCGGCCCTGTAACTATCAATGAAGCGCTTCACCCGTCGTGACCGGAATGGAGATGGGCTCCCCACACGGACCGCCGAACGGCGTGGATGCTTGTTTTCAATTTCCACAAATTGGACACGTTCGCGAGTCGTCGGCCCGCGAACGTGTCCGTCCTTAAAGCTCCTCACCCAGCCGAGCGTGCAGGAACGGCTCGGAGGATCCGGCTTCGTTGGATTCGTAACGGTCGTGATCAAACCCGGAGGCGGCTGGAATCCGAGCAGCTACGCCGTACGGAAATCCGGCTGCCGGCAAATCACGCGCCGGGGCTGAATCAGAGAAAGCAGCCATCGTTTCATGAGTTGCGTGCGCGTTTCTGTTTGCGGCGTGCACGGTATATATCCGTGCGCGATTGCGCATTTGATTGTATGTGAGCGATCCTCGGCTCCGCAGCCGTCCCCGTCGCAGATGGTGCGAGCCTGGATGCCAGCGCGATGATTCTTCCAACCTCCGAGGGGGCCAGAGTGATTTCTGAGCTCTTGGAAGAGCGCGACGACAGAATGAGGAAGCAAATTAGACTTGTTAACGAAGGACAATGAGTCTGACATGCAGCTGTCTAATCTCATATCTTTGAAGCACGCGGAGAACATTCGGGGGAGCCGCCGCTCTCGGCCTCGGCGTGCTCGAGAAGACGCTCGTGGAGCCGTGCTCCATCACACGGTCCGGCTGGAGACGGTGGACTTTTTCGTGATGGGGAAAACAGCCACGGACGCTCGGTTATTCGTGTTTCGCTCGGGCAATGAATCAGCGGCCGAGTTACCACATCTTTTTCTCCGAGGTTCCACCACTTGTTCGGCTGCGGTCGGAAGCGCGTTCAGAGTCCGCGCCGTTGATTCGTTCTCGCTGGATTGAGATATCGCATGTCCGTTGCCAGACAAGAGCAAAACGCGAAATTACGCCGCTAAATCATTTTGTTTTTTCTCTCGCTCATAAAGGCCATTTAACAACGGAGTGTTTTATCTGGTCCTTGACCAACAGAAGATAGCAGCCTGCCAGCGTTTTACGGCCAGGACGTTCATGTTGCAAGACACAACCGCATGATACACCAAAAAAAAAAAAAAAAAAAAAGGAAAAAAAAAGAAACGGGATGTCATAATTTTCCATAGGTTTCTTTTGGCTCCCTCCGTCTGGAACTCCCTCTTGTGCTTGTATTTTTCGTCCAGATAGCCGGTCTCATCGAGGGCCGATGAGTGATTTCGGTTATCTCGTAAAGATAACAAACGGGCAGCGTAACCGCCGGACGTGGACTTCAGCCGGCACTTGGCTCGACGCTCGGTTCCTTTCGCGCAAAAACTTTTCCCGACCTTTGAGCCTCCCCTCGTTCTGGACAAAGAGGCGTGGACGTGAAATCTCGTGATTTCAGCGACTCCGGCGGCCAAAAGCGGCCGAGTGCACCTCCTCCCGCTCCGCGCGAGATTACGAGGAGGAAAGTTTAACGGTTACGACGTTCTTTCACATGGCCTTACGAGAGCAAGCTGCGTGATTTTAATTTCATGTGGATGGCGCTGGTTTTGGACTCCCCGTAGGGTAAAGTTAATCCCCTCCAAATGTGGTTCGGCCCGGCGGTTAGACAGGCCCTGTCAACAATGAAACAAATCTTTAACGTCTCCTCATCTGAACAAAGCAGGAATCCCCATAAAGTACAAATTGGCTGAGCCATAATAATGAATGAGGGCCATAACAAGACTCAACAAATTGCCTTTCATTGTGTTCCCCCTCCCTTTGCACCATTAGCCACAGTCCCACATGACATTGCAGATCAGGAAACTACATGTAACCGTTAGAATGCCAGTCAAGCAAATTTTAGGGCTCATTTGCGCGGTATGTGTGGAACGTGCAGCCCGGGACTTTAACAGTACACGCGTGTTGATTAATGCCCGGTTCCATTTTTTATTTCTCAGGAAAATGGATCACCTCAAAATAATCCCATTTATGGGATCATAAATATCTTTCCCCCCCTCGCCCCCCCTCTGATCATTTATCACGGGCCCCTCAAATGTGGCGGGCAAGCGTTAGTCTGAATGTGAAATGACATAATTGCCCGGGGAGGCGTCTGAGGCGGCTTGCATCCACGCACAACTCTCATCAACAATTCTGGAACAATAGCCATTGTTCCAGAAGGACACCTGGACCGTGTCTCCACCCGCCAGCTCTTTTGAAGAAGGCGCGACGGAGAGCGAGGTGATGAACGACCGGCACGGCGCTCAGGACTCTCGCCTAACGAGCCCGGGCCCGAACGTTCCCCTCAGACCGGGCGGGAAATCAGAAGTGACCCCGCGATCCCCCCGGTCGCGTTTTAATTACCGGCGTGACTCGGCGAGCCGGACCAGACCGAGACGCGGCGGCGGCCCCCCGAAAGCGCTGACATTTTGAGAGATAGCGGTAGCATGGCAGTCCGGGGTTCGCACCAACTGTCTTTCTTGGCTCGGCGCGGCGGGGCCCATAATATTCAGCACATTTCCTACACAGCTAATATCTTGCGGTTATCGACCGAGCCAGTAAAAATATGCTCATTTCCAGGCCTCGGAGCTGGCTTGCAACGAGGCCTCCTTGACAGTTTGGGGGAAAAAAATATGAGAGAAGGATGGAGGGGAAAGTTCTGGTGCGAGGCCATGTTACTTGACTGCCACAAAGAAAAACAGTGGCTGGCAAAATCAATGACGAGCGAGAAGGGGTTTTGAAATCCGGTATCTCCGGCGTGAAACCGATGGATATCACGAATGTGCAGGAGTGCGTGGAGGAGAGATGAAGACCGATTCCTGCTTGAATCTCCGCTCATGACAGGTGACTTCAAACCAACCCCCCGTGGAGGCGCCAGCGCATTTCAAACGGGATTTTACAACCCAAAGGGGAACCAGATCCAATTTTCCTGGCGATGGAAACGCTCTCCGCCGGGGACCTGATGGACCGGGTCTCCACAACAGAGGGGCGCCTCATTTCTAAACAGCAGATAAGAGGTTCAGAGGACGGGCAGGACTGCTACCACGTAATTATCCATATCAGACTGGAATCGCTGGAGATAAAAATCACTGAGAGACTTCTTGATGTCTCAGTTTCTGAACTTCCTCCAGCTGTAATTAGCCACTCCTTCACAGCAAAATGCTCCTTCTTCTTCTTTGTTCCTCTTTCCCTTTCAGCTGCTCTCTTCAGGTGGCACAGCCAATCATCCGCCTCCATCCAACCCTCTCCTCTGCATCCCCTTCTCTCAAAGGCAACTAACTTCCTGTCCTCCTCGCCGCCATCCAGAAACCTCCTCTCTGGTCTTGCTCCAGTCCTCGTGCCTGGCAGTTCTAATCTCGGCAATCTTCTACCCAGATCTTCACCGTCCCTCCCCCGTCCACGTCCAAACCATCTCAGTCTGACGTTATCTCCTCAACATTTGATGTACCTCCGATGAACTCATTCCTGATCCTCCTCCCTCCCAAGGAGATCCTCCGCATCTTCATCTCTGCCGCCTCCAACTCTGCTTCCGGTCTTCTCCTCAGGGTCTCCGAACCAGACAACGTGGCTACTCCCACCTCCATCTTCTTCACCTCTCCTTTCATGCTCTTTTCGCACCCGACACTTTTCTCCACCCTCTCCGTCGCTCTGGACTGTTGCCCCTCGCCACTCTCAAATTCTCCACCTTCTTCACCTCCACTCGCTGTAGCCTCAGCGTTACGCTCGGGTCCCTGTCATTCACACGCATGTATTGTGTCTCGCTATGGCTAACCTTCACTCCTCTCCTTTCTAGGTCCACCTCCACCTCCCTGGATGCTCCTCCATTTGCTCCCTGCTCTCACGATAGATCACAGTGTCATCAGCAAACGTCATGATCGAGTGCAAAAACATGTTTTCATGCAGAAAATTTGGGATGTCCCAAAGTTCACGTTGTGTTTTATGCCTTGCTTCGTAGACATAACACACACACACACAGACACACACACACACACACACACACACACACACACACACACACACACACACACACACACACACACACCATGCTCTGGCTCTTCCTGAAAGATGCTTACTTTGACTTATCTCGCGGACTGAACCAGCGTGAACTCCTTTGTGTTTTCCTGCCTGAAGCACACTTGGCTTTGTCCCCGCCTGCTGCGGTTGCATTCCTGCGGAGGGTTTTGGACACGATGGCAGACGGTTTCGAGTTATACCAACATTCTCCATATATCCCCCTGAATCAATTCATCCTCGGAAAACATTGGGCCCGAGCGCGGTGAGGAGACCCGTAGGCTGTGGTCACCCCACATGAAAAGGGATACGTTTCCATGATCAATGATGCTGCATCTGCCTGTCAACATGTAGCGCGGCATCGTGTCCGCTGAAATATACGTTTCTGGACACGAGGGCATTCATTTCTGTGTTTTCCAATTACACGCCTTGTGATGATTTAACTTTACGGCGCGGCGGTTGGAGGCCAATCTGTCGGTGACCTCGGGTCGAGACGAATGGTGTCGAGAGCCGCGGTGCGGACCAGACTTCCCATGGGTTTTTAGCAACTAGAGATCGGGAGAGCGTCG
>CAAKHD010000931.1:245551-275115 GCA_901007705.1 Fistularia tabacaria | reverse complement strand
TCTAAAAAGGGGGGAGGAAAACAAAACAGAAAGGATGTGTGTGAGTGTGAGTATGTCTTGTGTGTGTGTGTGGGTGTGTGTGTGTGTGTGTGTGTGTGTGTGTGTGTGTGTGTGTGTGTGTGTGTGTGTGTGTGTGTGTGCGCACATGTTGTTTTTGCACCATTAATCCATTGCAGTACAGTGGAGAAGTCTTCAGATATTTTGGTCTGATTGGTTTGAGGTGTCATTTTTAAATCCAGGCTTTAATTTATGGTTCAAACTGGGTTGAATTGAGAAAGGTTGAAAAAGCAAAAAATGAAAAATTGATTAATTTAAAAAGACGACAACCATTCGGAAGAGGTCTCAGTGAAACCCATACACTGTACTAAAGTAACAAAAGTTGTAGCTTTCAATCTAAAAATTTAACACCTCACAAAAAGTATGTGGTGGAGAACAGCATTATTTTTACATCAGTAACTAAAAAAATGGTGGCAGGGATTATATCCATAAACACAGTACAATCATGCAGTATGTCATTGCATGATGTACAAGGCAAAGAGATGCACAAACATGATCACAAATGAATCCACAACTACCAACACAATACTACTGAGTGTGCAACTAAACAAATCACAAACTAAACACAATTTACTCCCACAAAAGTCCAACAAAAAGTTAACGATGCATTTTACAAACTACTTATATCTACACTGTTTGATTACCTAGCCCATTACATGTTGAGAACATTGGCCTCTAGGCTGATCCTGGTAAGGCTCATGAATGCAACGTTTGCTTTTGGAATGGGAGAGAAAAAACAGGACTGTGAAGCAATACAGAGAGGTATTTAATCATTAAAGATGAAACATTATCAGTTGTTTTCATTCATATGGCATGATTGCAATATATTTCAGGGCATAAAGAGCACTCTGGCACTGCAGTGTTTCTCTGAAGGGTAATAGTGCAGCTCACCTGTATTCACAGAAGGTGTCATCATTCATTGGTTGTGTCTCTTCATCAGGGTGGAGATCTTCCTTTTCTTTTACTGCAAGAGGAGTGGAGGAGGTATTTCAGTAACAATGTGGAACGTCACCACATTCATATGCTTTGTATAAATGAATAGTGTGCCATGACCTCAAACCATTTGTACATTCTGATTTAAATACCCATAGAGCTTCATTTGCAAAATATTTCCCATTTAAAATAGCTTGGTCGGTAACACATATCCTTAATCACCCACAAGGTAATTTTCCATAAATTAAAAACACTTGATTGCCTTTTAGTTCAATCAGTTTTGAATAATCTTCGAAATACTGGGCTGAGAAATCGTTTCAGCTGTGTCTTCCCAAAAAGTACTGAATAAGTACAGTGTATTCCCAAAAAGTACTGAACAAAAAAAGCACACAAAACAGTTGCTTATTAAGAATATGGGTTTCATGAAAAGAGCTAGATCCGCAAAGTTGGGATCCGAATGAGCTACTGAAAGTGCTGTGTTAAAATCTAATGCAGGTGGAGAAGTGGATTGGCAGAAGATGGGAGAAGAAGTTGCAAGGAACAAACAACGTTTGAATAGATGAAACTTTGCAGGTTGGTGCCACGATGAGACTGAATTTGGCTCTGATAGAAGTCTGAGAAAGAGCAAGGGAGGTTCTAAACAGTGAAGACTTGGAAAGGTGTGGAAAGGGACCTGGCTTTTTCATTCTAACTCCTAACAGGCTATACATTGGGGCAGAACTAACGGCAGCACACAGATAATTCTAAATGCACTCAAAGAACACCTCCTGCGAGCAACGGGGGGGTTATTTAGGGTTAACTGCCTTTAGACATGCAGGAATAGTGTTGAATCAGGCAGGATGGTGGTTCAGGGTTGAGGCCCATTACTCTTTCAGAGAGTAATCCAAAAGTACATCAAAACCCAGTCATAAAGATTTCAATAAACCTTGAGTATAAATCACAAAATTAGCATTAATAAATGCAAAGTACCTTTTGGTTTACCCTCTATCATGAATAATATTGTGGGGGCCCAACCCTGGTGAAAGACTAACTGACCTTTTTCCATGGAGAACCTGTCTTGTTGCTGGAGCGGAGGCGTACCTGCATACTTGCCACCTTTGTTTTTCCACAAGAAGCAGGCCATGAGCACAATGAGGGTAAGGAGCGCGACAGTACACAGAGTCCCAATTAACATGGTGTTGCTGGAAGAGCTGCTACCCTTACTTGTCAGAACTGCAAAAAAAACAACAGCAAAATGAAAAAATTAAACACAGGCCTATCTGAGTATGACAATCCCCTGTAGCACTCCTTATACAGGTTTATCTTTGACTGAAAACATGGATTTGGGTTTGAAAGGATGTTCTGTCATTGTAGTTGACTCACATTCCCTTCAGCTACAACACTACACCGAAAGAATATAAGATGGAAAGGGGAAAAAAAATGAAAAATGCATGCGGATGCAAGAAACTCACACATTTTCCACACTCAATATCCATTTGTCAGTGGTATGCTGGTATTGTTATGGAAGGCTAGAGGTGAAATCTCTAAATTCTACTGACTACACACATTTCTCTCCTCTCACCTTTGAATCGTGTCTGGATAACATCTTCAAAAATGCTAGCATTATCGATCAGCTTCTTGGCCATTAGGCGCACTGTGTACACCGTCCCTGGTTTGAGCCCATCAATTATGTGGAAACTTTGAGAGGTGTTTACGGCCTCTGAAATCCGCCAGCTACCATCACCTATACAGTGAAGCACAAAAAGTGCACATGCAGCGAGTCTGTGTGAATATTCATCCTGGTGAAAATGATGTAACGGGTTGTTGCCGAGTTAGAAGTTGCTTCAAAACTCTATTTTTGTCATATTGGACTTTACAAATAACTTTATCATATTGGACTCTACAAATAACTTTAAATATATACCTGTAGCAGGGATGACAGGGAACTCACTGAAGTAGGCAGGCAGACATTAGCTAATGTAAAGCTTACAGGTTTTTTTTAGCTGTTTAGAGAAAAGCTCACAGTTGCAAATATGCATGACGTTGCCAAAAATTTCTATCACTGTTTAGCGAGATGGAGATGGAGGGAAAGAAGCTTACGGTTATTCATATAAGCCACATAAAGCTGCAAGTCCTCCTGCTCCTCTGTGGCAGTCCAGCTGATTTTGGCATAGGTGTCACTCACATACGAGCTTATGTTTAACAGGCCTGGAACTGATAGTGAGAACAAATTGGGGGGAGGAAAATAGGGAGGGAAGGAAAACACAGACACAGAGCAAAAAGAGAAAGGCAGCAGGGAAAGGAGATTAAGGGAGGCAAATAGGATCCCCCTGCAGTTTCAGAATAGTGCCACCAAAAGGAACCCCTCAAGACGACAGTTCAAAAAGCAACTGCGAGCCTCAGACGTAATTGAGTGGAACTGGATTTTGGCTCATAAAAAGGTAGATACAGAGATCGTGGGCGGGAATGACATAGAGTCTTCACTCTGTCTTAGAGCAAAGCTGGCATTTCCTGACGCCCACCCTAACAAGAGCAAATGCTGGAAGAAGTTGAAGCAACTCTGTGTCTTGAATCCCATTGTTAGTTGAAAGTTCAGGTACATCAAGATGACATCACAGGGAAATCATTGGCTGTGCATGTGTGAGTGGGAGCAATATACCTAAAGGTGGTTGACTAGAATTTCCTGGGAGAGCGGTAGGAAAGATAAGAGAGCACTTGTGACCTAGAATGAAAGAGAATCCTGAGATGTTAGAACTGTTGCTACCGTATTGTCAGGTCTAATAACTATTATGGTCCTATATACTGAACAAGGGCAGGATAGTTAGAGCTACTATAAAAACTAATAGCAACTTGGGAAGAGTACCACACTTGACAATAAACATGCAATAACCAAAGCTTGGTTAAGAGCCTAATACGATGAAGTTTGGAAATTCGAACTTCAATGGCACCTTCATGACAGGGTCTAAAAATTCCCTTCCTCTACAAATGACATTTGTCAATTGAAAAAAAGACAAAACTCTGGAGCGAGGTACAACGATCTAAGCACCACAGACAAACCAACAGCCCTGGTCTATCTCGAACACTACATCTATGGTAGCGAGTGGGAACACTGCAGGCGGTGGTACATACTATTTGAAACAGGGGGCACAGTTGCAGTTGCAGACACATCTTCAGACAGATAAAAAAGAGAATTAGATAAAGCAGAAGAAGAGATAAATGGAACACCAGTTTTAAGAGTTGTAGACCAGGTACAACCATACACACATCCTTGCCCATGGGTTGGTGCGGGCGCACTACAAAAATACATCTACATGCAGCTAGATCCCTGCCTCTGTAAACACTGTGTTAATATTGTGCAGCCGGAATTAGATAATAATCAAACCAAGGGCATGATTTTATCCAGCAATGGTAAAACCTGCAGTCATGCAGTCATAATGGGTTTTGAGGGGACACTTGTGTGTTAGTAAGAGGATGTTTTGATCTGAAACAGCACAAAAGGAAATAGTATGTTAAAAATGTTATAGTTGATAATCACTAAAGACAGCCCGGCTGTCATAATCCATGCTTTAATTTCTTAATTTTTTTTTCCAATAATGAATCAGTGGCATCATGAAAACAAACTAACATTCAAGGAGTTACGCACTCGTGCTGCTCACATGTTTTTTTTTTTCATGTTGGGATTGGAAAATTAAGTGAAATGTATATGTGTGTTTACTGTGGGGACATTTTCCTCATTGCAATGGTAGTTGCAAACACAATGGTGTGTATGTATTCATGACCATGCCCCATCGCATGAATTTTAAGCCTATTACAGGGAATCTGTAACCAAAACTTTTATTATTTTTCTAAGGGAACATTTCCATCAACTGCAAGTTCAAAACCACCAGCAACTTTGTCGGAGATAACAACGTGGGTACTCGAATTTAGTGTCAAAGAGCAAATAATTTAATCTCAGGAGGAGCTGCTTAGTTGTCTGTGACTGCAGACGTATGCGCTCTTTTTGCCTTTTTTTTCTAGTTTGCAACCAACTTTATCTCTTCTCCTTTGTTATCTCCTGAGACCTGATGGAAGGAAATAGATATTTTTCTCTCTTGTCTGCCATACTTTTCTGCTTTGGCTATTTGCTGTTCACTCATTTTTGTTGTCTTTCTCACAGACGTTTCACCCTGACCCCTCTGCTTTCTTGTCTGTCATCTCAGTCACTCATTTTGCATTACAAGCTTCTCAAACCAAGACACACACACACAACTGCTTTTGTACTCGAACACTGCTCTGTAATTTGCCAAAAATATTATAAAATCAGTCTGTCAAACTTGACAACACCCAACCTCAAAGGTGAAATCTATGATGGACCCTCTCACGTGTCTTTTTCTTCGTCACTCCATCAACCCCTTTTAATGTCTCCAAGTTCATGGAACTCATACTTACTGCTATTCGTACTTATAAATTACCGGTGTGCATTGTGTCTCAGTTGCCCCGAGGACAGCACTTCCTAAACAAAACCATTTGATCTTCCCACAGAGATTCAGCCCGACTGCATTTAACAACAATGAATCTTATGGCTCTCGGGCTGGACATCCACCGACAAAATGCATATCATCTCAGAGGAAATATAAAAGCCATGGAGTAATGAATAACCTTTATTAGAAATCTGAGATATTGAGAAGATAATTCTTTTGTGTTTCTATTTTTTTGCCTGTCAGGTGATAGAAGCACAAGAAATTACCTTAAATTATTAACTGTTGACAAATGGGGGGAAAAGTTGGGATCCATGTACTAAAATTGACTGATGATCCCTAATAAGTCAACATAAGGTCAGAATTAAAATTGGATGGCTTTGGCGACAGCTTATAGAAACATTCATAAAATCACAGAGAAATGGGCGCTTTGTATTCTATTTCTCTGTTTTTAACAACATTTGATACTGTAGGGTAATTAAAAAAAGACACAGGTGGGAAAGCTGGTATGGCTTCAGATTCAGGTTCTTTGCGTTCTAAATCTGCCTGCTGGTCAGTGTGCAATTGTTGACCCTGTATTAATGCCTTAGGCAGCATATGCAGTTTACTAGACTATTATAAACACGAAGGTTGATCCACCACCCTTGGTGAGTAATCTGCAAGGTGATAAGGGAAAGTAAATACTAATGTATGCTGTATGCTATGGTGGACAGATGAGCTTTTAACAGAAGGAAACCTCAATGAATGAGATGGATAGATGGATGGGTGGATAAGTGGATGGATGGATGGATTGGTAGGTAGGTAGGTAGGTAGGTAGGTAGGTAGGTAGGTAGGTAGGTAGGTAGGTAGGTAGGTAGGTAGGTAGGTAGGTAGGTAGGTAGGTAGGTAGGTAGGTAGTTAGTTTATTAATCCCAGAAGGAAATTAATTGTGATGTGATGAGGGGCATCAGTTCCAAACTACTGTTCAACCTCCTAAATAGTTATATTGGACCAATGTATAATAGTAATGGTGGGGTGGCCAAGATGACTGGCATTGTTCATATGCTGTGGGTCATCTGTTCCAAAGTTCAGATAAAGTGGGCAGAATCTAAAGGATTCGAGATTATTCGTAAAGATGCCTGGTCGTTTTGTTTTTACTCATTAATTGAAGAACCTTGCCCTCTTATCCGGGATCCCTGACACTCAGACAAGAAAGAGACACGCAGACCTGAGAGCTCCTTGTCAGGGCAGATAATTTGGCAGACATCCCTACACCTAGCTTAAGGGGCCCTCAGTTAATTAAAGTGGCAGACAGTATGATAATAGGTTGTATGGAACAGAATGTAAATCAAGATATCTGTCATATTAAAAGGGGGTATGATACCTATTGTACATGTGAAAGAAATGTAGATCTCTTTTTGATAAGACCAGACACGGTAACTATAACAACACGTGACTATTGTGAAACAATTTACCTGACACGGCCATCATATATATATATTTTTTTTCAAATAAGATAACATTTATTTATTAAGATTATTAGATCTCCAGGGGGATTTGTCTCAGTGCCTAACCTGGCTGACATCCTTTACTAACTCCTGATAAAAACAGGACAATTACAAATCTATGAATAATATATTTAATCGAATCGCATCTACAGTTCAATAGGTTTTACATGATGAGACCTGACATGTTATCAATTTACAATCAAATTAAAGATCTGCACAACAAATAATAATAAGATGTAGCCATGGGCTGTGGATAGAGTCATTTTTATCACTGAGAAGAAAACTATGAGAATTCCATTTATATCTGTGTGTGTGTGTGTGTGTGTGTGTGTGTGTGTGTGCGTGCGTGCGTGCGTGCGTGCGTGCGTGCATGCGAGTGTGTGTGTGTGTCTGTATTTATGTGTGTGTGTGTCTGTGTCGTAGCAATCAATGCTCACTGACAGGTTTTTTAAATTCTTAATGTCATATATATGTACACATAGAGATGTGATAAGGACCATTTCTGTTTTTACCATGATTAATCACACTCACATAGATGAACAGTTTCACAATAACATGTGCATCTACAGAATTTCCATGACAACACAGCCTGTTCATCAAATGACTTGTCCACACAACATGTCATTCATTCATTGATTCACTCAGTACCCTTACAAATCCAAGGATCAAATTTACATAGATTAATCCAATTTATGAATTATTTCAGGAATAAGAAAATATTGTACGAATTCAGATCCTCAAAAAGAGGTTTAAAATGAATGAGGGAAAATATTCAAACTTTTCAGGAGATGATGGTATGCAAAAGTATAAGGATGCATTTATTATCATATAGTGTGCATCTGTGACTGTGCCTTGTTTTGCTTAAAAAAAGAGCACAACTGAAGCTCTTGAATCAAAAACAGGCAAAGTGCAACATATTAACTGCACCATCACCACAGATAGGTGGGTTTTATCCACTCACCTACAGGAGTGACTGTCATGTTCTCCTGCACAAGCCATGGTCCACAACCTATTCGGGTGCAAGCACTGAGGTGGAAGCGGTAAAGGCTGCCTTCCTTTAAGCCCTGAAGCTGCCAATGAGTGTTGTCAGCCCCAGTGATGTTCATCTCCTGGGAATCCACCACCTCCATTGTGGTCTCATTAACTATTGAGGAAGGAGAAAGATGTCATGTCAGTTCATGTGGCATGAGTGAGCCTGGAACAGATTGACGTTGAAAAAGTCATCAGTGTTGGCACATGTTGTACGTTAATGGAACACAACTATAATGAGGGTCAATAGTCGGGGGAGGGAGAAGATGAAGAGGTGTCATGCTTGCTCATGCAGAAAGTAAAGGTAGCAGATACGTGTCATGACAGGTGAGCTGCGAAGGAATACATTACAAAGAATGGTAAGAGGAGATGAAAGTAGATGATAGAAAGCTCAAAAGAAGAGGAGGGTAGAGCATAAACAAGAGGCAATGGGTGGAAATAGGGGAGAGGAAAATAAAGAAAAGCGAGGAGGTGCAGAGACGATTAGGTTGGAAAATAACTCATTAGAAGAATGCAAAAATCGCAAGTTACGCTGGAATAAGCAGAATAAATATAAAGTGGGGGAAATGACAAATGTTGTGAGAGCGGTAGAAAGAAATCAAAATTGTAGCAATCACTAGCAGCATAACATATCACCAAACATGCATTATAGATCAAAGTACAGTAAGTGTGTGTGTGGGTGGGTGTGTAGACTGTAGAAAGCAGCACGTTTCTCCTGCAACTGTCCTTTACTGATATCATTCCTGAGCTGCAGTTGAAATGCAGGTGAGAGCAAGATTTAGTCCCCTTGTCCACTGTTCCACATTGAGAAATTTGTGTTTGTGACACAGAACACTGGAGATTTTACAGGTGAACAAGCCTCATCACTTCATTAATTTATTATTTGACTTTTTTTTTACAACTCCATAAGAGCAAACACTTTCTTGCAGCTTTTAGACAAAACAACACTTAAACTATGCCGTGGTCTCATGGCGATTTTCTTTTCTTTCTTTTTTTTTTACACATAATAGCCACAAGCTGCATAGTATCTGTATATCTGTGTAAAGTTTGACATCTGATACAGGGAAAAACAAAAACAGGAAGAGGACAGAGCAGATTTTTAGAGTTGGCCAGACTCTGTGGGCAATAGAGGATGCGGCCAAGGGCCTTCTCTGCCTTCACAGTTTATACAAAAGATTTTGGCCGACACCAGTCTAGAATCTGAAAAATGTAAGACAACAATTGAAAGCCCTTGTTCACTTGCTCACCCGAGCACTTTTCAAGCGCAGTTCTGTAATTGGTTTGTGAGGTTCTTTACACTTTAAAACTTACTTGTGTATAAATAAAGAAAATCAAATACCAAGGAAATTTTGGAAGAGGAACACACATCATACGAAAGAGAATACAAGATAAGATAAGATACGAAATATGGGAAACGACCATCACAAGCAGCTTTTGCAATTGGGCTGTGTGGGGAATTGTCAAATGTTCAATATTAAACACTGCCACCTAGTGTCTTTATTGCTGAGACATGAAAGGAAAGGGGGCAGATCACAGTGAACCATTTATATTTTCAGAAAAAACCCTAAGAGTATCGACTGCTGTTGCCCTGATCCACATATTACACACGATAATATTTCTGTTCTGACGCTTAAACCTACCCTTCGCCCACAAACACTTCACACATCTCACAAAGCAGTGAGCTTCAGTTAAGTAAAACCTATAAACACAAAACTCAGATAAAGGTCTACTTTGTGTGTAAGTTGTCATAGAACACTTTGTGTGCATGTTTGTATTTCCCTGCTAGTGTGTGTGTGTATGTGTGCGTGTGTGTGTGTGTGTGTGTGTGTGTGTGTGTGTGTGTGTGTGTGTGTGTGTGTGCGTGTGCGTGTGCGTGTGTGTGTGTGTGCGTGTGCGTGTGCGTGTGCGTGTGCGTGTGCGTGTGCGTGTGCGTGTGCGTGTGGGTGTGCGTGTGCTTGTGCACGCCTGGACTTAAGATGGGTTCTACATACGCAGAAAGTACTGCAGGAGATAACCAGTCAGGATGCCGTTCGCCTGCAGCGGTGGGCCCCATACCAGCAAAATAGAGTCTGTATGGGCATTCGAGGTGGTAAGTATGGGCACTGGATCAGGAACTGTTAAAACGATAGCATTTAAAATATGTCAGCTTTAAAGATATAATATTCTAATTAACACCAATATGAAATATATGCTTTTTTCGGAATTTGGTGCCAGTGATTATCACAGCATGTGCCAAACACCGGCATCATCCCCAATTCCTCACCTCCCTCCGGCGTGTTAAAAGTGACTGGGTCACTTCGGGGTCCATTGCCCTTCTTGTTAAAGACATTGACAGTGAGACTGTACTCAGAGAATGGTCGAAGGCCGGGCACTATTGCATGATTCCTGTTTCCGCGGAAGGATAGGGCGTGGCGATCATCTAAAGTCTTGTTGGGATTCATGAAACTCCTCTTCCTCCACCAATGAACCTGTGATAGAGGACAGAGAAAAAGAGACAGAAAGCAAAACAGGCAAAAGAGTAAAATTAATTAACTGGCATTATTTTCCTGTGCATAATGGCAAGGTCCATCCTAAATAATCCAAACTACTGTGCCTCCCAGAGCTAATTATTAGATTCTCTTATGTAAATACAGTGTGCCATTTAATATTTGACCACAAAAGCTGTTTCAAATTATGCTAAGAGCACCAAGAGCACCAAGTTACATGGATCAAGAAAACATGCATAATAAGTGAGTATGGTACGGCGCTCGTGACTCATCCCACATTAGGAGTGCAATAAGAGGCTTATTATTCCACATGTTTATCTTCAGAAATGTTCCTTCTCTAAAAAATGTTTCACCCTTATCAAAAAAAAAAATCTGTGAGGATGACAGTGATTGTGGAGCGCCCGAAGTACAAGGCTTAACAAGACTTAAAGGAAAGATATATATTGTGAGGTGGCTGTAAGATTCCTTTTTTTCCACAGCCACAAGTCACCTATGTATCAACAGTAATAAATCAATCAATGTTACGTCATAAATAGATTTGTAGCGTAGCACAATGTTTTTTGCCACTGGCAAGACCTTGCCTTGAAAATATCTCACTAAACTCACTGTTGAGCCTCAGTCCTTAGGATTAATGATATAGTCACCACTTTATGAACTGTACATCCAAAACTATCAGGTACAGATGACCCCAGCTGAAACTATTTATTGTTTAACTGGCACTGTTTGTGTCGTTGGACAGGCTTCATCATTAAAAACATTGTAAATCGTCTACGCCAGATAATTATTCGACCTTTATCTCGATCACGATCCGTCACATAGAGCCTTGTAGTTACTGCCAACACTCTTGTATAAATGCATTAATCTGAATAACGACAAACATACACAGCTCTGTTTAAACTTCACTCAATGGCATACGGTACAATCCATTAAATATTTTATTTGAAAAAAAATTGTTTAAATACTGATTTTATACTGCCTATATCTTATTCAGGAACTGCACTATCTCCTGGGCAGATATTGGTGTGTTCCAACTTAATCTGTTATCCGTGTTTCATTCCCAAGCCAACACAATTAATCAGGATGGCTTCTTTATCGTGATTTATAATGGCCCCAATAATCTTGCTTCCCACTGTGGTGCTGAAGAAAAAAAAACTTACTGAGGTAATTTTTCAAATCCCATTTAGATTGTGGTGGCATCTTGTATAGACATGCTTCAACTGCAAAGACTCTTAACTGCTGTCTTGCATTCTATATTCAGATTCATCACTGGTGACGCTTTTAACACACATCGTTGCATCTTCTACCTTAAAGCCAGATGGTGCTCTCTGTCTCTGTCTTTCAGGCAGGACTTGCATATATATTTGTTTATTTACACTGTCCATATTGGAAAAGCCACCCCCGGTAAAGGTCATCTGTGGAAACTTTTTTTTCCACTAGACCTTATCAAATGAGAGCAAACGACTTACGCTCTGATTACAAATAGATTCAACTTCATTTCACACCGAGCTTTCCTCGGCAGAGTCTTCTCAGATCCCTCTCTAAATTACCTCTAACACAAAGTCTATGGTTACTCTTGATCATTTATTAATTAAAAATCTTTAGAGCTTTAGAGCTTAACCTCTCTTTGCTGCAACATTATATTAATTGTACTTATCCATAGATTTAATTTGTTATTACAGATTAACAATTACGAGATCCATGACAACTTACAATATAATAAGAACCAATGTGGTCCATAGTAATGGTTTCATAAATCTCAAGCGAAATGGACACGATAGCCCCATTTCCTTTAAATTTTGAATCTGGGATAATATCCTTTTATAATGAGCTCACTTGCCAAATGGAAGTTCCGAATACAAAGTTAAATTGTAAAAAAGAAAATTAGATTAAAGTGTGATTATTTAAAGGAACTAAGTGTAGGCTGGAAAGGTTTATAACACTGTGATCACAGAATTGCAACGCGGTGACAAAGCAATACAAAACGCTTTTTGACATTGAAATTCAGTTTAAATGTTTTTTTTTTTTGTTAATTTAATGTTCAAAACATAATGTTCTCTAAGTAAACACCCCAATTATAAGACAAGGCGACCAAAGGGTAGCAGCAAATGACCAGTTCCAGCCCTGATTTTTAATAATATATCTTATGTTCTGAGCATGGACATACTGAATTATAATAACCCAAAGAAACATGTGAAATTACAATATCATGTACTAAAAAGCATAAAAGATGGATTACATCACATTAAAACAGTATCATTTAAATTCTATTTAGGACTTTAATTGTATCTTAAAATAATAACCAAATTAAGTACAAAAAATCTTATTTTTTATTATTTCCAAACATTCTGAGTTTTCTGAAAATAACAATCCACTGTTTAACACCATACATTAAGAATACACACATTAAAACAAATAGACCCATTTAGAATGAATACAAATGGAACAACTCTTTCCTTCAATAATGTGCTGCTTATAAGGTTCCAGGTTGCTATGGCAGCTTGAGGAAAAAAAAAGTTTATAATGGCTGTTCTTACCAGAAAAAAATTGTATTTGCTGAGTCTTCGAAGAAAAACTGATAAGGAATTGGTATAAGGGGTAGAAAAAGTGATACTGCAAAAGATGAAATTCTACTGAGAAATAACTAATGACAGCAGATACACTAGGCACATCATAAAAACCCTTTACATAAAATACCAACATCACCATGATTCTGTATAAGTAAAGTATATTAGCCAAAAAAATTGATACAGAGTCACTTTTATAGCTGGAGTTCTCTGTCCCATCATTATTATTTAAATGAGGATATTGTTATTGCATAAAAACTACTTTAGGAACTGTGAATTCCTCAGACATAGGATTTCATAGCAAATACTAATGATGGAAATAACAGAAAATGTTTTTAAAGAAAAATACTGTTACGTTCTCTGTTGCCTTGGCTGTGAGGAAGAGCAAAGGATACAAATAAAATTGGAAAGTCTTTGGGAATACGCGTTTTAATCTTTCTCAGACTGAGTATCACTTCCTCCTGTAAAGATTCCTTGAACAGAACTATTGGCCAATGAATACGTACTTGGTATCCCCTAAGATGGCCTCTCACTGTGGAGGGTGGGACCGGGTTCCAGCTTACTCTTAGAACAGTGG
This sequence comes from Fistularia tabacaria, assembly GCA_901007705.1. Lineage (NCBI taxonomy): Eukaryota > Metazoa > Chordata > Actinopteri > Syngnathiformes > Fistulariidae > Fistularia > Fistularia tabacaria. Next base: position 261,546 of record CAAKHD010000931.1, on the reverse strand, counting down.
TGTTTATCACCTCCACTGCCACATCCCGCGGTGCTGCTGAAGGAACTGAAAAACACATGGTGGGAGGTCAGGAAAATAGAAAACTGAGGATGACTGCAAAGAATCTTGACACTACCACAGAACAGGAATAAAGACGGTGGCATGAACAGCAGCTTGCAGACAAAAGTGGAAAAATAAGATAACCTTGTTGCAAAAAGAAGTATTGCTTAATGCAGTGCTCTGAGGGGCTACTTCTAAATAGGAGAAGGTCAGTGTTTTAGTGGAAGCTGTCTTTGTTTTGAGGTGGTGAATGGAAACACCAATGTAGGTTCAACTTATAAACTCAGCTGGCCATCGATAAAGCAGCTCATTTGCAAAAACCTTTTTTTTTCTCCATGGGGAAAAAACAAACACGAAACAGGAAATTGACAATATTCTACACACTGTATGATCTGCTCTGCACCTTACTGCGCGCACAACACACTAAACAAAGTAGCCACTAAATTTCACTGGGACCAAAACTGCAGAGTTTTTCCTGATCTGTCAAATGGCCGCCAGCCGCTCAGACAGAAATGGAAATTTGACAGGATCTCTGCTCTACAGAGGTTATCAGCAGCTTGATGGTTTCACCGAAGGGAGATTTCTTTGCTTTTTAGGGAAGGTGGGAAAAGCCACTACTGCACACCTGAAACAGGGTTGAAACCATGGGTGGAAATGGGAGGGCAGAAAAGCAAAAAAAACTTAACCTGACACATTTTGCCGTTGACAATGCCATAAGACAACTGAAGGTGGGGTGGAGTGAGATAAAACAAAAGGATCAGAAATGTTAAAAGATGAGAGCTACCTGTACTAAAACAGTATGACATATAGATAACATGGTAAAGTATTGCTAGATTAAATTAATACATTATACAAAAATGAACAGTAAAGAAGCAATGTCAAGAACTCACCATCTTCCCCAGAGTAACCTGAAAAAGTTTTAGGTTGTGGTCCCCAGCCATGACTGTTCCTGCTCTGTACTTTAACTTCATATGGCATGAAGGTCGACACGTTCGTCAACACAAAGGACTGACTATGGACCAGGTGCTCCTTCCAAATATCATCCACCCCCAGTTTCCTGAAGCTCACTTTGTATTTTAGGTCAGGGCCATTGTGTTCAACAGGCAGCAGTGGCTTTAACAGAATAAATGACTTCGGACTTACAAGTCTTTAAAAGAATTTCATAATGGATTAATCTAAAATGATTATGGCCTTCACTTACCTCCCAGCTAATGTCTAATTGATGAGGAAGATTCCCTTGGACAATAATGTTTTCTGGGTTCTTATCAGGAGCTTTGAAGAGATTTGGGAAGTTGCATAATCACATTCATGCGTAGAGAGAAAAAAATACATAGAAAGGACTTTGTTTGGCTGTACTCTTTTACTGATAAAATGAAAATATCTTTCCATAATGTTCAACCAACAATAGTCTTGGATGTGCATTTTAAAAGGGAGGGAAGGTTAAATACATACAGCTACTTTCCCCTCAAAATAGACAGATGACCACAGCAGGGTGCATGTCTTACCAGCAGGGGGTGTGTTATATCTCACAGTGGGCTCACTCGGGGGTCCCGGACCAATAGCATTGACAGCATAAAGTCTGAACTGGTAGCTAAGGTGCCCATTTAGTGCCAGTTCGGCCGTTGCCTGGTTACCGGGGACTTTCTGCAGCTCCTTCCACCTTCCCGGCTCCCATTGGCTCTCTTCAAACTCCACTATAAATTCTGTGCACAGGCAAGAGATGAGAACCATTCACACTTAGTCATTATCACACAAATGATGATAATAACTGTTGAAAGACTTTAGAAATCTTATGCTCTTGATAGTCAAATATATAAAAAAAAACAAGTATTTTATCATTCCAAAGGATAGTTATAGATTTATCAAGAGTACAGGTGTTTTGCTGTCATATAGGACTTGAGGCATTTTAATGATAAATATGTTTCTGTGTTTTAGATAAAAATCGTAATACCTATCATATTGTGTACCAGGAACAAAGCTGGAGCACAGGGCTTTATTATTCAAGTTGAGCATCAAGACAAAAGGAAAGCAGTCTTGTAAATTCATATACTTCTTCTTATTCTGACACTTTACATGGCTGTTTTTGCATTGATCCTAGAAATAGTGACAATTGGAATCGAGCTAAAGACACAGATTGATAGATATATTGAGAAGAATATTCCTTTCTCCATACATCCACCTCAAACTATACCTTCTGTCTATCAAACTATACCATCTGATAGTATTAAGTCACCAGCAGAACTTGTATATTTAAGAGGTTCTTGAAAGAAGCCATGAAGAATGTAAGTGATGAAACAAAATAGCCACACTTAATCATAACTACTTTACACTAATGCTTAAAAAGGATTTTTGAATTTGTTGTCAACAAACCCCATTAACTGAATCACTGGCTCAAGTTATTCTCCCTAAAACATTCATTATATCAAGTATATATGTATAAAATATGATAATACTTTATTGATTAAATGATACTTTATTGATCCCCACAGGGGAAATTCTTTTGTTGCTGCGGCGCAACAATAAATATCAAAAAAATTGTCAAAATATCAATAAGCACTAAACAATCAAAAGTAATATAAACAATTAAAAGACAGAAAGTAAAAAAAACATATATATAGTTATAAATATACACACACACACATACACACACACATATATATACACACATACATATCAATATATACAATGTATACATATCAATATATTTAATATACTCTAAATAGCATGAACACCTTCCACTGTGTTAATTTGTGAATTTGTTCTCAATTTTACGAACCTGTAGAAACCATGTCGGACTGATCAGTGTAATAAAATTATTTTGCACTGAAAACCTGGCAGCAATATTGGAAGGAATACTTTGTGATTTACAGTAACTACATCACAGCCAAGTTGCCAGGAGACCATGTACTGTGACTGATTTAGTAGAACGTACGACTCATTCAGGCATCTCAGGTTTTCATTTTCTCCAAAACTCAAAAATCAAATTAAATAAAAATATTGGCAACATTGCTAAAGCAAGAAAATAATTGGATCATGACATAATTAATTCTGAGATTATTTGTAGTTTTAAGACAAATGCAACCAATATCATAAGCATCTTTAAATCAGATACCAGATACAATACCTATACATTTACAGTAGACATACATATAAACGTTACCTGTAATAGGACTATTGTGATCACTCCCAGGGGCCCACGAGAGGCTTACATTCCTCGGGCTATCAAGTTCAGATATCACAACATTTCTTGGAGCATCAGGCACATCTGTATTTCATACATTACACAACAATGTTACACATTCAGTCTCAACTTTCAACTAACTATCAAATGATAGCAATAAATAAGTTTGATTATGAATTACTAATGTACTACTGTTGGCCATAATGGTTTACCTTTTTAATATTTAGATCATATTTTATGAAATATTTAGAACATACCTTGCATTTTAGAATATTTACAATTCCTGTGTGTACAATGACTTTTAATTACAAAGTTACCTCACCTAGTACTGTGAGTAGTGCTGTTGCCGTGTCCTCATCTAGGCTGGTCCTAGCGGTGCAAGTGTATTCTCCCTGATCACTGAGGTTCATGTCCATGATCCTCAGTGAACCATTGTCTGCAGAGAACCTAAACATGTAAGCATACTCATTAGTGAATAAGGACTAAAAATCAAATGGCGCAGTGGTTATCGCTTCCACTTCACAGCAAGAAGGTCCCTGGTTCGATTCTGAGAGGGGGCCTTTCTGTGTAGGGTTTACATATTGTCCTGTTTCTTCAATTACCTCGAACAGTCCCAAACATGCAGATGGTCAATTGGATACCCTAAATTGCCCAAACATGTGAATGATTGTTGTGAATTTCAATACATGGCCCTGCAGTCGACTTGCAACCGGTCAAGGGTTGCTCCTGCGTCTCACCCATGATAGCTGGAGTAGGCTCCAAGCGCCGCCCCCGCCCCCAAGATCCTGCCTGCAGGATAAGCGGTATAAATAATAAATGAAAAAATCAAGGAATAAATAAAAATCATCAGAGCTGAAATGACAAATCACATATTCAAACTGTCATCAGCTATTTGAACTATTATGAAAGAACCTCTTAGCAATAGATAGCTTTTGTGGTGAAGCGCCATGAGGGGTGAGAAAAATGCTACGTGAATATAAAATAAAACTAGTTAAAAAAAATAAGTGAGAAAATTCGGTAAAGGGTTTGTTAAATAACACATTTCACACAAAAGCTGTATATTGAAAGACAAACCTGGACCTCAAAGAAAAAACAAAGTGAAAAATCACATCCAGTTAGTTCTATTTTAGTAATATTTGACCTGATAGCATGACTAACCAACATAGACAACTTTTTTTAACAATACTGATAATTAAGGGAATTATTTCATAAATGATTCTATAATGACAGGGACTTAGAAAACTTGGCACCTGGATTTCAAAGCATTTGATGAGTACAGGCATCTAATGACCCTTATCATCGCTTATTGTTTGTTCTATCAGCTCCTGGAGTGATAAGAAGTGCTTCGTCCTCATAATAGATTTACCAAGTTGAAAAATCGAAAGTGTGGTCATAGAGCAGCTGTTTGAAAATGTTAAGATGCAGGTGTCCTATAGTTATCAATATCACAAATTATTTTTATTATCCGTCCCTCCTGTCAAAGCTTCCAATTTAGCCTATGTTGAGGGTTAATTGTCCACAGTTACAAAGGAGAGTAATTTCTGTTGCACTGCGATGGCCATGTTTATTTCTGTGAAGAGTTATCAAGTTAATTTGGTAAGCAATAGTGGTGACAGTAATGGATCTGTATATGTGTGTGATGTAACAAAATACAACAGCTATTATGATCTTAAATGCCAGCATTTGATCTAAATACAACCCTAATGCCTAAATGTTCTCATTTAGCCATTCTTGGGAATAATATCACTGTCTATGATGCTAAAGTTAACTGCACACAATAAACACTCAGATGTAGTGTTATTGGGCATAGATGTGGAAATACTGTTCTCTAAACATTTAACATTTTTACTCATTGACTGGTAGACTAACAGACTATTGATCAAGAAAATTATAAGCAGAAAAATGCACAATGATTACAATCATTGGTCTCAGCCCTTTTTATTTTTTGAAATTTATAAAAACCTCCATTTCAACCCTAGTTGAAAGCTGCACGGTCACTATGTACCAGACTATCATCATCTACGGTTGCCATATTGCCATCATATTCCACTGGTGGATATTGATTAGGCTGGGTTCAGGTAATTTGCAATATGTACATAGAGGGTCATATGATTGATAAATAATGAATGAATAAGTTATATACTTTAAATGATAGTGGTATATAACATTCATTCATTCATTATCTAAAGCCTTTATCCTGCATTCAGAGCCTATCCAAGCTGAGAGACGCGGTTCACCCTGTACTGGTCACCAGTCGATCACAAGGCCACATATAGAGACATTCAATCATTCACTCCTCCATTCATGTCTGGGCATTTGAGGGCCTCCAGTGGACCTACTGCATGTTTTTGGACTGCGGGAGACCCACCCAGACACGGAAAGAGAATGCAAACTCCAAACATAAAGGCTCCGGTCAGAATGAAATCAGGAACCTTCTTGCTGTGAAGTGGAAGCATTAACCACAGCAACTAGTGCATGATAAAAGTAGCTTATCTGTGTTTCTTTATTCCATTTCTGAAGAATGAATCTGTTTTTTCAAATATTATTGCCATGGAAGTCAAAACTGATTGACCGAGAAATTGCAGAATTACCAAAAAAAAAACATGGGATAGATTAAGTAAATGGTCTTTCAAATACGATCAACCAGAGAAATAATGGGAAAACGCTTCAAATACAGGTCATTACCTTGAACTTTGATTCAAGGATAGTGGGATGTCCTTGCCATTTGCCCTCCAGACTATCTCAAAAGTGTCCTGCAGGCTTTCATCATACTCTGCTTGACACTTTAACTGAGCTGTGGACCCACTAATGATCTCGGCATTCAGAGGTGGAAATATTATCTTTGTGCGATCTAAAGACAAACAAAAGTCAGTGAAAGAAAGCAAACATGATAAAAAAAAAGAAAAACGCTGCCCTGTTGGGCACGAATGAAAGTAAATGACTGTCTTTCCCGAAATGAAAATGTGTTTACATGTTTTAGCAAAGCACTTGTCACATTGCTGAATTACCTTTCACTGCAACCACAGCAGTGATGACTGACTTGCCCTCCGAGTTAAAGGCAACACACACATATTCCCCACTGTCTCCTTTTTCAGCATGGATGATCTGTAATGATCCGTTCTGGGGGGAAAAAAATCGTTCCCCCTTGATGGTTTCTGGAATTCCATCTTTGGTCCTAGGAGGGAAAGTTTCCCGAGCTGTTTTTTAAGTGTGTAAAAGTTTAGCAGCCAATTTTCAGCCAAGAAAACTATGCATGTTTACACAGAAGCTTTCTTTTTCCCTTAAGTATGAAGCAGTGATTTGATTGCCAGAATTAAAAGTGTCCTTCATTTCAAATTGAAATTCCTTTTTTTTTTTTTTTTTTGAGAAAGACATGTAATAATTCTGTTTATTCCTTAGGCCAATATCTAGTTAAACTACAGTGAACGATTCAAAGCAAGGCTTTGATGAGGATATTTAAGTGGTGCGGAATCTAATAGAATCGAATTTGCTGATGGTCTTTGCAAAGTTAAAAGTTAAGATCTAATTTCCTTGGATGTAGAGCAGCAGCAGAGCTCCGCGGCTGGTTGATGGGATTTAATTAGCCTAATTTTTAAAGAAGGAAGCGGGTTATCTTATTAAATAGACATAAATGTGAATAGACTATATCGGGTAGACACCTGAAGCAGTTTGAAATTAATTAATGAACCCAACCGTCACCCATATGGTAAGGTATGGGCTGTGATTCATGTTTAGACTACAGCACATACACACACATCTGTGACTCATTTTTCTCAATGTCACTTACCACATAATATCGGGTGTCGGTGAACCGAAACTATTACATTTCAGGATGACATCCCCACCGAGAACCACAGGATACTCTAAGAAGTCCTCTGTCAGTATCAGGGGAGCCATATCTGTGACAGGTGAAAGAAATAGTTGAATGACTAAAATGCCAAGATGTGTCTGATAAGAGCAAGTGACGCATTATGACAATTTTAATGTCTGCGTTTCCACTTTTTACTGAGAAGGTTGTCTCTAATTGTTGGGTTTTAATCTCCAATGCCAAAAATCCATTGAATTCATGGAGTTCTAAGATGGAAATATGTTTGTACAAGCTTGTTTTCTTGACCATAAAGGAAAACATATTAAATATTATAAAAATATTCACAGTAAAATAGAATTCCATGTGGAGACTGTAGAAATGCAGTGAAAGAAAATCTTGAACTGTGAATAATAAGAGTGAAATTTCCCTCTTCTCTCATTTTCACTGAAACTGCTCTACTGTGTTTCAATGACATATTTTTCTTTCTGCAGGCAATGAATTTTCCATTCTGGACTGTGACTTTTTTTTTGTAAATGCTCTTGGATTTCCCTTTGACTGTTGTAAAGGACATACCACATTTTTTCACTCCTTTGTCTTGTAATTTTATCAGTCCTAATCCTCCGCTTATTTGTTCCCTCATGTTCTTCTGTCTCTTTCTGTGTAATTACTTGAATTTATATTTAGTTCCCTCTTAGTTCTCTGCTTTTTTCAGCTTCATTAATTTTGTCTGAAGTCACAACATAGTAGTCAATACACCTTGATTCTATGCTTACTAGAGAGTTTCATGCAACCATTTCTGATGCAAGGCATAACACCATCCATTGTCCAGCCATAATATTATCTTGAAAATTAGATAATAAACCTCTATGAATGACACAGTATATTAATTGGAGCTGACATTAAATGTTTGTGGGTTTTTTGGGGGGTAAATTGGACACTCAACATAACATTACGACCACCCCACTCGTGACTCACTGGTCATACATCATAAAGAAAAAGGTTTGACAATTTAGTGTAAAAAGCATTGTTCGTGGTTGGAACATCCAGGTCAGATTTTGATAAAATAAAATAATCATATAACAAACAGTTACCAACTCACATCTCTAGCATAATGAAGAAAAACTTCTCAACTTAACTTGAATATGTTAAACTTTGGTAAAACTTTAAGACAGAAGAAACGCCACCCATGCATCTGGTATTTCACTCGGCTACAGGGCGGTGATGACCTCTAAGAAGCAGACTGAATAGGAGGTTAACGTCTCTGAATAGGAGGCATAATTGTATACTTTTATCAGTCACACAACTCTTTCACAGTAAAGTAGCCACAATGTTAATTGCAAATTATGTCCTGTGGCCCCTGGATATTGTCCAGGGTAAACGTATTGACCTCGGCCTACAACACTCACTCATAACCATGATGTTAATGTTTGCCAGGATGCTGCCATGCCTGTTGGAGGCTTCACACTGGTAGACGGCGCTGTCTTCTGGTAACGCGCTATGGAGCACCACAGTGTCATCAAGCACACGTCTGTTGTTCAGTGGGTCATCTGACAGCAACAGACAAAGATTAAACTACAACTGAGCTTCAATGGATATGTATGGTTTAGAATAACTGGATCAAAGTTAATGGTAACAATGACTAAGCAATCTATTCACTAAACTGAAAAAAACTATTCTTATTGAAAAAAAACACATTCAAACACATTAAAAAAAATTAAAATGTATTCAAGTAGTACTAATGGGTTTGGAGAACTCTTGAATTTGATATCAGGGGTGTATATTCAAGTTGATTTTAAATTCAAATTATTTTCAAGTAGTCAAATCAATTTCTGCAGCTTTGATGTACCTTTCCTGTAAAACGTAGCTGTCAACTCTATGATCTCACCAGGATAAGGAAGACTTCCTCTCACCTTCAAAGATTTGACCGTTCCTCCTCCAGACTATGTCCGGTTGGGGTGTTCCAGTCACTGAGCACTTCATGTGAAAATCGGACCCAATCACATTCAGCTGACTCTCAGGAGGCTCAGTCAGCCATGTTGGCGGTTCTGTGAGATATATATAGAACACCTGTCATCCTGACTGAGTAGGTCAATAACAATAAAACCTGTTACATTGTTAATAACCACATGATGCAGACCAACCTTCCACTATTACATCAAAGTAGTGGACAGCCTTCCCAGCTGGGCTTTCAGCTGTACACATATATTTCCCTTCGTCTCTCACTTCAATAGCAGATATGGTCAACAGCTTTCCAAAGTTGGTTATTTTCGTCCGAGAGGACAGCTTGTCTCCCATTTTCATCCACTGAATTTTTGGTGTGGGGCTGCGAAATGTTTCGTAACAATTAATTGAAAACTTGACAGAAAAATGGGACATAAAAGATTAAATCGTAACAAAGGGCTTAAAGATGTGATAATTAAGCAAGTGACACGTACAGTCCTCCTGGTATACACTCGAGGTGCAACTCATCTCCTTTCACCAGCACTTTTTCTGTCTGAACACCAGAGGGCAGCATGAGGATGGGTCTTCTCACTGGGGGTACATTAGGTACGACAAACATTAAAAGGTGCTTAGTTTTAGTCAAATGACATAAAGTGAAGGCAAGCTATGCTTTCTTGCTGATAGTGTCATATAAAAATAATATCAAACAAAACAAATATTTTGAATCTTTTTCACAAGTACTATTTCTTTGGTATATGTTTGGTTTCTTGGACATGAGGAAATAACTCACTAGCATTGCTGCTGTCATCAGATTCGTTGTCAAGTTTCACTGGAACAAAAACAAGATCTTGTGAGAAGAAACGCAGAAAGAAGAGTTTATTGCCAGTATGCTCAACCCGGTGGCATCGAGTGACCGTTTCCAAGAGCACGGACATGACAAGACACGCACTGATTCTTGGCATGCAATGGAGCAACTTATTAAACTACGCCTGTGACATAGCACTCGTAAAAAAAAACCCACTAGTAAACACAGATATTTTTCTCTCTGCACTTTTCCCCAGAGTGATATTTGTTGTTACATATCTGGTCCGCTCTTGATTTTTTGATGATCAAATAAAATACATCTTTTATCAAATAAAATACATATCTGCAAAAGATGTATTTTATTGACCCCGTGTTGTAAACCTACCTCTGTTGACCTCAACAGCAATCGCAGTCTTCTGGACAATCCTGCGAATTCTGGGAAAATCAGCAAAACAACAGTAGTCTGGCCGACTGTCTTTCTGTAAGGCGTGAGAGAAGTATAGGCTGCCGTCGGTGCCCATGGTAACCCTCTCATCCTGCTCAATGTGTTGAAGACCTGTGAAAGAGAATACATACACATTTGAGGAGGACTTCAACTGTTTCATAACCATGTATTTATAAATAGGTACAACCGTGATACTATAAAACACTTGTGTTGAAAGGAAATGCTCTGGGTGTTTCCTTGTATGGAGCCAATGAACCGATGTGCACTGGAGTAGAGTGTTTGGGTAAGTAGAGCCATTACTTAATTCTCAGGTCACTGAAGCTTTTGAGCATAGCCTTAAGTCATTGGTTGTTTAGTTGATGCTCAAAGCAAAGTCGTTAAAATACATATGTGTCGGATTTATGCATGGCACTTGTGGGTTTCTATAATACAAGGACAATATTTTTGGAAGTCATGTACACGAGGTTGATATAAAGACCAACGACTATATTCAAGCCATATATGTGCACATTTCCATTCATCTTCCCCTGAGACCATCTTTGTGTCATCCATTTGATTTGCAAGAGTCATTTAACAAAGCAATTCAGACATAAAAGTGGTGGCCTTTCAGGCACTAAATCTTTTCCTTTAGCCGTGTTGAGGAAAAAGTCATTTCATTGGGTATGCCTCTTTTTTTGACTGTCTGATTGATGATGCAAGCCCTATTACTTGTAGTTTCATACAGAAGAGGTTTAACAAAGCATTGCAAAAAAAAAACAGTGGTTGTTTGTCTTATTTTTCCATGATCATCATCAGAAAATAATTATTGTGGGAGGACAGCTATGCAGACAACATGAAAAATCCACACAGAAAGATACCTTGCTGGAACTGAATCTGAGACCTACTTGCTGTGAGGCGCACGTGCTACCCCCTGCCCTACCGAGCTACATCAGAAAACATCAATGTTGCTACAAACTAAAATTAAAACATAATTACACATATTTCTCTTATTCATCAAATGTTTTTCCATTTGGAAAAAGTAATATTTTCCTCTCATGGAATAACTATATGGACCACCTAAACTCTTAGGGAAGATACTGGTTGCCATTGTCACCATTTTCTCACGATTACCAAATTTGACCCTCTTTCGACTCACGGTTTCATCTCTCCTTTCAGAGAGACCATTCATGCACTTTCATGCAATTAATTTGGTCAGACCACATATTAAACTATTTGTCTCAACAAAAGAAAGGCAGAACAGAGAGGTAAGGTAATTAAATGTTTTACTTTTCATTAAGGCTTGTGCAACATTCATTATGACTTAGCACATTGCGACAAATATTACCAATTGACATCCAGTGAATCTTGCGTGGGGCAACTCCCTCCGGTGGATTACACTCCAAGCTGAATGACTCTCCTTCCTCAACAACAACGGTTTCAATGATCTCTCTTGGAAACTTAGGTACAGCTGACAGAAGACAGAGACGTAAATGAAATGGAAATTTGTCAGAGAAAGCTGAAAATTGAGTTAAAATAGAATATATAACAGAAGATCGCCCACCATAAATGTCACTTACTGGGAACCCTGAGCTCGATCTCCTCTGTCATGGCCATTCCCAGCTTGTTGAAAGCGTAGCATTGATATTTCCCCTGGAATTGATTGAACTGCTGATTGTAAAGTACAAAGGTGCCATCTGCAAGATCAGCTGAGACTGTTGCAATTTTAGGAGGGATAAAATCGAGGCCATCTTTTGTCCATCTATATCTGTTAAGAGTAGAACAAACATTGGAACTATGAAACACTAACAGACAGTCAATAAATATTGGCAGCAGTCTTGGCTGCCAATATTTACTAATGACATTGATCATGTTGTAACTACTCACTTTGGAAGAGGGTTGCCCTTGGCCTTACACATGATTGTGATTGTATGGTCAAAAGGAAGGACAATAATGGGACCCTTTGTATGATTTATTATAGTTGGAAGCTGCTCCACTGCATCATAAAAATGAAAAGAAGCAAAATGATTGCAGAGTTTCAGTTTGACTGTCATGAGTTGCTTTTTTGTAGACCATTATCTTGTATTTTCCTTTCTACGACTTTTTCTTTCAAGCTTCCCTGCATGAAGCTAAAACTTAGAAGTCACCAATACACAAAAGTTGGGGATCAACAGTGCTTTTTAATAGTTAGGCATATTGAAACGCAGCATTGGACAAAGCACAGGGTTTCGATAGCAAAACACAATTAACGCCTAACAAAGATATCCTCGTGCCAAATAATTCTGACTTAAATTTTCTGACAGGAATAGTTGACTTTGACTGCAAACAAAATCAGTTTGCGAAGTTTCTCATTAATTTAATATCTTATATATAATATACAGGGGCGGCACGGTAAAACAAGGGCAGAATTTGAGTGAATACATTTTTGGGGGATGAAACAGAACACAGATTTATTGATGCTAATTTCTTTGAAATACAATTATTACAACTGCACTATAGATTGTATCACATGGCAACATATCCACCTTTTAAACCTCAGTATCAGAAAAACAAATCAGCATGTTTTGGACAGACAAATTTTCTTGGGAAAAGATCCATAATTGTGAGCCACGCACTGCTTCAGTTGTTCTTTTTTTCTCCTAAATACTTGTTTGTCTGCAAAATTGATAAAAGCCACCCAAAATGTAATTGTTTCTCCTTTAGGATTCGGGATTTGAAATTCCTTTCTGTCTTGGCATCACAATGGAGAGGAAGTGGTGGCGGGACGGGTGATTAGAAACAAAAAGGATTGACTGTGATTCGCGACCTCTTAGTTTCCAAATGATGTGTCTGAAATGTTTCGAAGGCAAAATCAAGAATTTATAACAAGGTAAATGGCTATAAATGCATGTTATTACAAATAAGAATGATTGCTCAATATGCCCAACTGATAAGACCATTTCTGAGAAACATTTAATGTGAAAAAAACACATTAAATGAACTGCAACTCAAGGAAAAGTACTATGAGACTCAAGTCATTTCAGTCATACAAAAACATAAATTTGTTGACAAATATAAAAACTCAGGTGTCAATGGTAACTGACATTTAAGGTTAAAAGTGCGTATTCGAAAATAGCATGGATCAGAAAAAATTTAAACTTATTAACTTATTAAAAAGCACTGACCATCAGATTAGTCAAAAAACTGCAAGCAACCAAACATACATGAGTCTCTGATTGCAAGTCATCTTTGTCAATGCCAAATAACCTGGTTTTATTCTAATACAACCATGTCAATAATCCCAACATCCTTGTATTTAAACTATGACTTTGCAAAATAAACAAATTATAGATAACCTATTCAACCTGAACTTTTTGTTAATTACTGTTTAAAAAAGTACAAATGATGGAAATGGAAATGGAAATGAGAGGTGCCTGCACAATTATCTTGAGGAACATAACCTTTTTGACAAACTAAAGTTAAGATTAGCTAAATAAATTAGAACGAGAACACCAGTCACCTGTTTCAAAATGAGAATGAAAAAGCAGGAGCATCTTTGGCATCTAGCTGTTTACAAGGTTCACTCCTCATACCCCTCGGATTTATTTCACTTTACATGCACCACTTTCACTCAAAATCACTGGGTTTTAGGCACACTTTGTTGTGATTTTGATTTTAAATGTAGGTCACGTAGTCTGCATTGAGTCTCCCTGCCCAGGAACTACGGATGTTAATTAGCCCCAAAGTAAAAAGATCTAGCAATTTTCTTTTTTACCAATGTCACATTAATCTGAGCAAAGAAAGAAAAGAAAAAAATACTTGGAGTAATTACTTAAATTAATTTAACATTTTCCAAGTATGCCAGAAATACCCTGCAGACCCTCTCTATTTATTAAGCACAAATGGTATTTTATTCATCAGTATCATGACACACCTACCTTCTAGAGGAATATTTAGGCCTTCAGCTCTGGAAAACAGGGCCAGCAGCAGAACAGTCTGCAGGCTGCTTGCCAACCTCATCACCCTCTCCTTGTTGCTGGCAACAGAAAATATCTGTGCCTTGATGCAGATCAACTGGTTTCACTTGAAGTTCATAAGGCATAGAATACCTGGAGAATGACACCCTGTTTAAGAAGTTCTGTGATATCAACATGAAAAAAAACAAAAAAACACCACAAGTTTAAGTGCATTGATAAGGGCCCTACAAATGTCTGCTTTTATCACAGATGCAGTTCTCAATGAACTGCTGAAGTGATGTTTTACTCTAAATGGGCTGCGACTGATTAACGTAGCAGTACTTAAAGTGGGCTTTGGAAATAGCACTCCATTCACAATCCATGAAAGCCAAATAGTACAGAAACCAAACATAGTGGGATAATATATTCTCAACATAAAACCAAACACACAAAACAGTTGGGAGTACATTGTATAGTAGAACTAATGGACCTCAAACATCTGATTGGATTCATTACATAAAAGTACACATCTCATGGAACATAAATATAATATAATAAAATATAAATATAATATAATAATAAAACTCTGTGATACTGTTCCAATAATGAAATATAGACATTTCAAAGTTCTCCAAAATTGATCATTTGAGCCAAACAGCGATTTTTTGTACAGAATTGACAGTTGGCACCAGCCGTGAAGCAGGAGTTATACCTGTCTTGATGTTGTTGAACAACACAGAGCACTTGTCTGGAGATACCTCTTGGAACTCTAAAGCTTACTTGGTGGCATTGCATGGCATATCATAGTAAACCTGCCTGGCACAAAGGCTGAGCCGCTGTCTCCTGTGATCGTAAGATACAAGATGGCAGTCTATAAACTGGTCTAAGCCCATCAAAGTTTTTCACAGCTTAGTTCTCACAGTCTACAGACTGTGGAAGCAACCTTGGTGATGCCAAATGGGTTCACCACCCAGCTAATCCTGCTATCAGGAGAATGAAGGCAGCATACTCTGGCAATCATACAGTGCCACGAAGGGTGCTTCTATGGATGTAGTACAATGTGCGTTGCCCCCTCTTAGTGCTATGGGGTAAGATGGTAATTGCTGTTGACCATGCTCCAGACTAAGCTGATTGAATTTTGAATCAATTAAACAAATTGGGAGATTTCAGTTGCGCATTACTTGCAATAAGGACTTTTCCTGATTCCCCTGGATTAAATGGTAAATAAAGCTGCTTAGTTGTTTCTTCCAGTAGAATAAACATAAATTTCCATGCTAAAATAAAGCTGTAAGCCGGTTTCATTCTCTTCTTGTGCCATTGTATTGAGTACATTGTAATGAGTACACATGTGCACAAACAAATACATCTTTACTTTAACAAAACAGGGAAGAACACCAGCAATTATATAATCCAGACAATTACAAATCTTAGTTATAGTATTGAGATTCAAATCATAAATGTAGCTTGGGAGGGAAAGATGGAGGGAAAACTCCACAGTTAGCCAACCATATGAGACGTTAGATGTATCTTCCAGATTAGCGTTGATCCTGACTTAACAGCAACAACCACACAGCCACCTTTCATTCATATTGACAAAGGGCTTGGCACACACCCTGGGAAGATGAGGTCAAATAACTTGAAATATATGTGTGTGGGTTTTGGGTGTGTGTGTGTGTGTGTGTGTGTGTGTGTGTGTGTGTGTGTGTGTGTGTATGTGTGTGTGTGTGTGTGTGTGTGTGTGTGTGTGTGTGTGTGTGTGTGTGTGTGTGTGTGTGGGTGTGTGGATGTGTGGGTGTGTGTGTGTGTGTGAGAATGTGTTTGTCGCATTGCAACATCACAATGGTCTGACGGTGCTAATTGCTGCCG
>CAAKHD010000931.1:218040-245531 GCA_901007705.1 Fistularia tabacaria | reverse complement strand
CAGCCACCTTTTATTCTTATTGACAAAGGGCTTGGCACATACCCTGTGAAGATGAGGTCAAATAAATTGAAATATATGTGTGTGGGTATTGGGTGTGTGTGGGTGTGTGTGTGTGTGTGTGTGTGTGTGTGTGTGTGTGTGTGTGTGTGTGTGTGTGTGTGTGTGTGTGTGTGTGTGTGTGTGTGTGTGTGTGTGTGTGTGTGTGTGTGTGTGTGTGTGCGTGTGTGTGTGTGCGTGTGTAAAGCTGAAAAGCTGCCACTTAACTGACAATTCAAACAAAGCAATCAAAGTTTGTTTTCAAATCACAATCCGAGGGCAGAGTCCCCATGCTAATAAAGCATTCTTTGTGGGAGCCAAGAGATCTTTTACATGAACACATGGCAGATCACTGCCACAAATCCACAGGGATTGAGTTTCCTAAGCCACTACATGAAAAGTGTGACCACCAAACGACTAATCCTTGCCAACTCAAACTATATACATACAATGACCTCCCCCTTAGAAAAACTAAACCTCAGCTCAATCATCCCCTGACCAATCAGATTCCACCCACGAAGTCAGACTTGAAAACTAGCTGTGGCGGCTGCATAATCCTTTCGCAGAAATGCACATAAGACAGATGTGAAAATTTAAGCAACATCAAACATTTGATTCTACATAAAAAAATAAGAATCAAAGCATGAAATAAACATTTTCAGGAAAGAACTAACACTTACTGATTTTGTGAGTCATTCCTCATCTGAGGTCCACCCCTAGTGAAAGACCAAGGCAGCCTCAATTCAAGTACACAGAAAAACTGTACAAAGACCCTTCAAGGTATCATTCCAACTCTCTCTGAACTAACATTTCTGACACGTCCCTCCTGTTCCACCTCATGTTGCCCATGTCCCGGACCACGCCTCCCAGCCCGCCCCTCCACTCAAGTGCCTAAGGGAGTGACAGGAGACTCTGAAGTGACATATGTTGCCAAAGCCTCTCACTTGGTAAAGAGGAACTAAGCCTGTAACAATGTGTGGGACAAAGCCTGTACTGCAGGGCTACTCATGAGCATTACAGAATAGGCGGAAAGGAAGTACATGCATGTCTCTCCCTCTTGATTCATTCGTCCAGCCATGCACAAACTAAGCATGCCTATTTACACCCTTCTTTGTCCTGATAATTTCAATGCAGTCAAAGGGAAATAAGTCAACTCATCTGCGCAGACCAGAGCTTTTATGGAAGCGTACTTTCGTTTCTGTGCAGTGCTTCAGGGTGTTGATAGATGGAGGCATGAGAGGCATGGAGGAACCTGCCTGAATAGACATGTAGATAACAGGCAACAAAGCTGATTTATGGAATTTCTTCACCACTATACTTTCTATTTAGTTTTTTGTCATGTGAACACTAAAACTATCCTCGAGTGTCTATCCATATTTCTTCTGAGGTCAAAAAATTTGCAAGCAATACCCAGCTTACCTAAAAGATTTTCACGTTTCTTAACAGTTATATAATCCTCTTGACAGGACTTCTTTAAAGTAGCAAAGTAAAGATTTCTATCCTGGATGTACCAGACATTTTAAACACTAAATAATCGAAATACTTAGGTCAAACCTAATATGGTTTCTTAAAATGAGAGATCTAAAGTAATGTGAACCTTCAACCCAGTGTTTGAAAGAGATTAACCACATTAATGAAACAACCGTTAACATTAAACTCTGCCATTTAGGGATGCCATTCTTTTAGTCAATAAGGCAAATAAGATAAGAAATCGAATAAGGAAACAGAATGAGTCTTATAAAAGATGGCCTTGCTTTCCTGTCGTACCCATTCACAGAGCAAACACTGACTCTTGTAGAAGAGTACTGCTGATTAGCTGGCAATTGACAAGGTATTTAGGACAAATGTTCTCAATTAGTGCAGAATGACAATGTAATTACATTTTTTAGAACACTTTAAATTCACCTATGTACCTTCTTTGAGGCTAAATCAAACTGACCCTTGCTGCCAATAACTGACTGACATACCCTGGAGAGATGGGAACACACTTATGACTGATGAATGTTCCTTTGCAGATCTGAAAGATAATAGTGTTAGCATGACAAACATATACTGTCAGGTCTAAGTAAAGAGAGGCCCACAAATCAGCAGACTGAGAGTCAAGCTGACAAGCAAAGTAGGAGGCATAGGGAAAAGATGTAAAAATAATAAAATAAAAACAAGAGCGAAACCTCTGTCTGTATATCCAATAGATAGATAGATAGATAGATAGATAGATAGATAGATAGATAGATAGATAGATAGATAGATAGATAGATAGATAGATAGATGTTTTCAATCAATGTGAATATTCTAGAAGTGGGACCTGCAATATCTGATGTGATGAGAGATTGTGGTTGCCCTGCTACATTGCTCTGTCATGAGACATTCCCATATGGAAGGTTCTGAATATCAAGCATAGTTTAATTTTGTTTTTATCAAACACATGAACTGTAAATTACTGTTATCAAAGAAAGAATGGGAAAATGCCATGAAATACTACAATATAATTGAAAAGTAGTCCTCCATCTGTCTAACCCTTTAGTTTCATCCTCAAAACTCCTTCAATAATAGAATTGCAAAGCTTTCAGAAATAAATAGATGTAAAAAAATACTCCACACATGCACACATGCACAACAATAAAGTAAAATACACAATGGTTTTATGAAAACACCAACAGTAGACAGGAACACCGACAGAAACAAGGGAGGAGCTTTCTGAAAGCACACCTGTTGCAGAGTGAGCCGAGCCTCATGCTGCGACTGAGCAAACATTGAAGGCGCTCTACAAACAATTATGACGTTTGAGAACACAAACAAAGAAAAATAACCTGTAAAATATTCTCAATCGATTAGTGTTGAGGAAAATTATCATTGCTCCAGCATCTTTGAAAGAACCTTGAAGCAAAGCTGATTTTGTGACATCTGTGAAGGAATTCATGTCTTCTCAGTCAAATCCAATGATTGATACTTAAATCAGGAATTCATTGCCAAACACTTTGATCAACAATAACCACTTCATTCATTTTCTTTTGTGACTGTTTCTTGCATCATAATCATTTAAATATCTTCTGTTTTGTAAAGGTCGATAGACACTGGAACCTCTTTCTTTCATGGGGAATCTTGCTTCACACTTCAGTTTTTTTAAGTAGCCGAACTAATAAATTAACTGCTCTGATCTTCAACATGTTTTCATCATTGCTTGTCAGTACAAGTGCGTGTGCCTTGTCACTGAGTCAGTCCCTGAAGCATTTTGAAATGCTAATAGTCATACCTAGAATTCACACAAACAATGTTCTGACACATCAAACCTGTGCTTCCAGTATTATGAATTAAGAGGAGGGAGCCCCTGCACGCTGACAATCTACCAGTTTGTGGTGTCTGCTCATATTTCAAATCCACAACCACAAAAACACTGTGTTGCACATGCCAGTGTAAGACTACTTAATAATAGCATTATGACGCTTCTCTTAACGCATTGTTGCATTTTCACATTCAAGATATTCATTGTTATAACCGCCCCCTTCCCAGATTTGTGTTGGTGTTCAACAACAAATGGGTCGGGGGTCAATTAAACACACTTTTAATCATTTAGCATAAATTCCGGAGAATAACTCAACAAGTGGAGTTTTTCTGCATTCATTTAGGCATGGCTCCTAGTGCACATTTTCAGAGTCAAGACAGACAAAATATCATTGCAACAAATTAAAATAATTTTCATTAAAGTACTGAAGGTCCTAGTTTGTCAAGTAACCAAGGATACCAAACATAATGCTTTACTATGGGAAAGAAAACGTGTATTCTGCCAAAGTGAAAAGAGTCAAAGAGGGCCATTCATAGGTTTAATCAGTTCTCCACAGCGAAACTAGAGACTTTGTGGAGACAAGCAGTCACACTCAGCTTCCTTCCTTGAAACACTGAAGCCAGAGGAAGACCTCTTCACAGCATCCTTCACCCCAATGAATTGTTCATCACTGTTGCAGTGAGTCAGTAAAGCAAGCAGCACCATCCTCCATGGGGATTAACTAAGCTGGCAATTAGTTTACAGCATGATCTGGAGGTTCCAAACTGGTCTATAGACATGACATTTTCAAGACCCTCAAAGTGAATTAACTTTTTTTCCGGAAATGCGCGATTTGTCACTTAATTTCACCATAATTCTTATCAATGCTTCTAAATTCAAGGAAAAAAAAGAAATTGACAGGGTTTTTCTTTTCTTTTCCTGGAGCTGATACCTAAAATTGATATTCGGGAGCTAGACTGATTATTAAAGTACTTTTATTAATTCGATGACCTGATCATGCAGTATATTCAACTTTAAATTACACAGAAGCAGTATTTCAAATTCCATGTTGATGTTCATTTTTTGTATTTTGTGTAAAGTTCAATATGCAACTCACAAGATAATTTCCATTGAAAAATTCCCATTGAATGGATAATTAACACTTGGACACTTTGCCTTTGGTTATTGATTATTTGGTGATTTCTTCTCATTAGAAGAGCACTTTGATTTGGCTCTTGAATGATTATTGTAATCATATATTATATAGCAATATATATAAAACTACTTACATGTTATTTTTAATGATAATAATGTTATTGTTGGTGCTGTTGTTGTTATTTGAAAGCAATATGCTATTAGCTTTTTCATCAGAATTCAGAATCATTTGATTGGCAATAGATGAAGGAAGTGAAAGAAAAATGAACAAATTGAAAGAATGAGTGAAGTGATTGAATTAATCAATTTTCATCTACCAAAAAAAAAGATCCTTCTGTGAAACAGCATACGGTAAATGTCTTAATTTGTTTTAATGCCAATGTGTTCCTCCAAAAGAACTCTAATGATTTTTTAATTAAAAACTAATATTTAAATATTCAATAAATGATCTCCACTGATACAGCACTTTTGTCATCTTGAAGTTTCAAAGCCCTATATATTGGATTATCCTCATCAATTCACACACATAACAGTGATGGAGGAGCTGCCATGCAAAGCGCTGACCAGACCTTCAGGAGCAACTGGGATTTGAGTGTCTTGTCCAAGGACACTTCAGCATGCAGACAGGAATGCCAACCTACTGATTCAAGGGATGCTCGCTCTTCAAACTAACTTTCTATATGTTTTTTTCTTTAATGTGATTTCATATGCATTTTATTTGTGTACCCAGTCAGGGGAGAGTAAGCCAGGGCCGACTGTAAAATCCTGTGCCTGGTGGATGTTAAAGCTATCGTGACACTGAAGTATGGCTACAGAGACTTTATTTTACATGATGTTTAGAAATAGCAGCTGTTCTCCTTGATGCTGGGGATTAACATTCGTCTATGAAGGTCTCAGGCACAGGGAGTAAAGAAACCTCTCGTCACCTGTCCGGTCTTGTACATACACACACACAAACACACACACACGCGCGCACACACACACACACACACACACACACACACACACACACACACACACACACATGCACACACACAGACAACCTTTTGTAAATAGAAAACAGTGTGCAGATGTCATACCTCAAGGCTTAGGTGGACTCAAAGAAAAGGAAACACATAAGAGGGATGTTCATGTCACTTTGAAAATAAAGGCATGTGGGTCTTTCTCTGAATACCTCAAAACCACAGCTTAGTTCTGTCTCAAAGAAGAAAAATATGAAGTGTAGCCCGTCTGTCCTAACATCTGTTTGTTAAGTGAGGAGTCTGAGGCATAACTTTAGTCCCAGTGAAGCAGACATGATGAAACTTAAAGCCTCACTTTACACAACCTCCTTCAACATAAAAAACACAAATTACGAACTTTTTTTAATGTATTAATAAGAACATTAATATCTTCCAAAATACCCTCTGTAACATTCCAAGAGAAGCAGAGTTACTAGTCTCCTTATGGGGTATCTTAACTATTACAAATCTAGCAAGCTACAGCACCGCAAGATGAATCACAGGTTTGGACTTCATGGAACCCTTACCTTTAGGTGCAGTCAAAATAAGCGGCTGGCGGTGAGTCTTTGTTTTCAAACTAATTGCAAAATGACTCATCGTGCTTTTGTGCTAAACACCTAAGGTAGCTCACACATTTCATGTTTCGGGATACTGACTTTTTCCTCTTGTTTTGGCAAGTTTTGTACTTCATTTGTGACATTGGAGCTGAAGCCAAAGACCAAAGGCTCTTGAGACTCATTAGCCTGGTGGGTGTAAATGACACTTAGGACATACATCACTGGAATTGTACCTTGCAACACCCTGAGTGAGTGATTGCCATATTGCTGTCGGACATAGGCCCATGACGAGTGTATCCCTGTGAAAGTGCTTCATTAGCATTTTTGGAACCCCTCGAATGACAGTTTGTTGTGGTCTATGCATTGGATTGAATGTAGCCCATTAAAGAGTGTTTTAGAGATTCCTCTTGTGTTTGTTCAGAAATGTAGGAGATTGGCAGAAGCCTTAATTGCAAAGAAAAATGTTCAGGGGACCATAGCAGCCCATATCAAGCAGTTTACGACATTTGAAATTGTGTGTGAACAAGTAGATCGCACAGTGACGTTCATAAATGTTTCACCATGGACACAAAACGTGGAGGCAGGTTGTGTCTTAACCTCTGATTCTGGTGTTCGATCAACAGGCAACTGCATTTAGAGGCCTGTTTTGCTTTAAATCAACCATCCCCCCCTGGCAACTGGCTGCAGGCTATTACCAGATACCTTGCTCTCTCACACAATAGTTCTGCTAGGAGTTAGGAGGACATGCGGTTATTAAAATGCCACCACAAAAACTCCAGAGTACAAAACATCAAAGTAATACTGAAGGGAGTTACAGCATTATAGTGGTGATTAGAAATGCTACTGCTTGCAATTGGTAATCGAATTGCCTCACTAAAACTGTTTTTTGGAAAATATTTTTGGCAGCAAGATAATAAATCTGATATCATCTTGATGTGCCCAAGCAGGAAAACCTTGCTCAATTGGAAGATGGGTCACTTTTAAAACATTATTCGTTGAGATCAAATCTGAAGTACAGTGACTCATTTCTCCAGGCCCTCCAAATCATATTTTAGCCATTCCACATCCACTTTTAATTTAAATGTAGCAAAAAATGATCAAGAGTAAATTCAAACAAGGAAGTATATACTTGATTTTGTGAAACCAAATACTAAAAGAACCCAAAACCAAATACAGACTACATTAATTGTCTCATTGAGCCCATGGAGGTGGAACATGTCATACTCAAAGTGGGTTGTAAAAGGTAGATTTTTTTTTCTTGCTTTCAATATCTGTTAGGCTCTAAAATCAGTGATTTGGGTTGAACTTGAAGTTTTTGAAAAATTATGACACAGTTGTTAACACTGCTGTTCAAATAAAGACTTTTAGCATTCCTGAACAACAGCCTTACTTCCTTTAAATCTCAGTTTGAAAGAGCATAGGTGATACATTCTTGTTTGCTTTTGAAATGAAAGAAGATTCTATGCAATGCCCTGATCTGATTCATCTAAAAATCTTGACTTCATATTGAGAAAACAGTTTAGCTCTGTGTTAAGGATTCCCATGATATTGTCTCTATAATAAACGATAATGCATAACAAGGTGTGCAGCACAGAGATGATGGTTAGATGACGGTTTGGACTGACTCTCTAGCGTCTGTGCAGAGGTTTAATGGTCTCCATAGGCTGCTTCTCTCTGAATGCTTCCGGCCAGGCTGCAATTGGGTAAATTTGCCGTTGGTGTGATTATGAGATTAAATGGTTGTCGTCTTCTGCATGTTGGCCCTGTGACTGATCGATGTCCAGTCCAGTATGAACCTGGCTTCTCCACCTATATCAGCTGGGACTGGCTTTTGCTGCACACAACCCTGTGAAGAGGTTAAGAGCGATGAGCATGACATGGTTTTTGACAGATCTGATTCATGTTCACATGAAGGACAGGAAGAAAACTGTGACAAATGAGAAATTCACAAAGGTGGTACTGTTATTTTTAAGACAGCATTTAGCATATCCTTTTTAAACATGTACATTTATACTTCACTCATTCCCAAAGGTGTTTCCTATTTGAGTGAACTACAACCCGAGCAAACTCGTGGTTGTCTTCTTTTGTACTCAAGTCTGAGTGAGGTTTCTCCGTGAGAGTGAAAAAGAAGATGAAAAGGATGTGTACAGTGGAGGATATGATGAAAATAACCAAGCCCTGTTCAAGTGGTAGTCAGTCAGTCAGTGTATTTCCAACTGCTGGACACTATGTTGAAGCATCTACACAACTGCTGTTGGTCGAAATTATTTTACTGGAATTATGGCCAATAACTATTTAAAGGATGTTATTATCAAGGTTTTTATTAAATGTGCACTCCCTTCACTTTAAAGAACTATGAGTTGAGTAATGATAAATGGAGCAGTGTAACAAGTCTGAAGATTAAGGAAAATGACTTCCGTTTCAAAACTATGTTAGTCATGTCCTGCATTTGTTAAAATTGCATACGATTTATAGAATAATTATTTAACCCATGTGACCAGAAACAGAAACATGGCATGATTCCCATTGAAATGCAACATACTTCTTTGGGCAAATAATATGCTTTTCAGTTTATCCTCCAAATAGATCTTTAACTAAATGTTTTGTTTTTGATATTTTCTGTCTTTGTATCTTTCATCTTTTTAGTCTGAAGACCAAATTCAAAAAAAGCAAGAACCCGTATGGGGATTTACAACCGCCAGAGATAGCATTACATCTTATTTTTTTTGAATTGTGATAGTCTACACAAAGAATAGTTGGAATCTGGTGGAAGAATGAAAGCTACAGTACAAGTGACATGACATGGTGGAAACGAATTTGTGGGGGAAATATCTTTGGCACCGGAGAGCGAAATCAATGGGAATCCAGCCTATTAGCATATGAATCAAATTCCTGCACCAGGAAAAAAAAGGCATCTGTTCAAGTCCTGTCCTTGAAAATGTAAGCAGTAGATGAGCGAAATCATTGCACAGCATGTGGGGGTCAGAATGAATCTTCTCATGGTATATGTGTGCTGCACTGAGAGCAACTTAAGCCACCTGGGTATAAAAAATATCAAAGTAAAAGTGGATATATAGTGCCATGATGAACTTCCTCAGAGGGGGTAACACTCTAAACCCCCTCATGCATGACTACTTACAACCCTGGTCTGATGATTAAACACAATAATCCACATCAACAGATGACTATGAGGAGACATAACAAAGGTGGTTTCACTGAAGTTCCAGCATGTTGTTTTTTTTTCCAGAGCTTTTCATTTGCATGTTCCAAACGTATTTCTGGAACCTGTTTATTTTCCCAATGCGTCCAGTTCTACTGGTGATCTACCAGGTTTAGATGCAAGGGAACATGAACAGACTTGAAGGATAAACTTTTACTCCTACAAGTGAGTCAAAGCCTCCTGTCATAACATGGGCCAATGCCTTTGGTGTAACCAGACCATTTTTTGATTGTGTGATAAGACCTGATTTTGAACCTCACCTGTTCTCCTCTCCTTTAAGGCTCCAGAACCAAAACAAAACAGTTTGCTATGACCCATAGCAAATGTGCGGGTGGTGGCGATACACAGAAAAGACTACATAGCCTCACAGCCAGAATGTGCCATTGCTGCCATCCCAATGGTGTGTTGTCAATGTAAAAAGTTATTTCTGCATTTCATTATCAAAGTGACCACCTGCCTTGAAAGAAGAGTTCTTAAGTGTACTTGCATCAGTCAAAGCAAAAGCCCAGATTAATTCGTTGACAGTCATTCCAAGTGGAATCAAAACCATGCTCCTCACTCACAGGAGTGATTAGGATCTATTGTCAATTGATCTTTGGCAAATGTTGAAAAAAAATCTTTAAAAAAAGTGCAGCACAGTTGGTGTGGGAGGATGAGGAGGACGCACATAATGTCCCTCAGAGCTAGATCATCAAAGTCCTCCTGGACTTGCATGAGTAGGTTCAGAAACACTGCAAAGTTATTTGTGCCCCCTGAGTGAGATGTTGATTTCACCAAACAGTTACCGGCCAGAGGGGTCAGGGACTCTGCTGCTGGTTGTTAGGAGCTAGCAGAGAGAGGCATAAGCCAGACGCCATGGTAACAGGCATGCTGTTATCTTCACACAAGCAATTTAACAAGAAGCCTCAACAGAATGCAATGTAATTCCCTTTTAGATGAAACTATACAAGCCTGTTTTTTTTTTTGTTTAAAGACAAGCAGACTGCTGAGAAAATCAATCAGCTTTTGACTGTGACCTCTCTATTTTAAACCTCTGAGTTAACTGTGGAGACTTCATGTGTCACCGACACCTGTAAAAATTTCACAAGCATTCCAAATGTGTACTGGCTGTCCTCAGAGGAGAGCAATAAATTCCCCACACCAGATACACACATCAGCACTTGTCCAATTTACTCTCTCTCCCCTGGTCATCCTCTGATAAATGCGTCACTAAGCATCATTAATTTATTCTGCTAGAAGCCGCGCCTGGATTGATGCCAGTCTTTTTATGGTGTAGAAGCAGGGAGTTAACCGTCAAAAGAAGGCAAGAGCTTGAGAAATGACCCCGCTTATATTCTTTGTCAAGTTAAAAATATAATGATGACTCAGCACATTGTAAGATATATTTTTTATGTTGGAACATCAACATTGCAAAAACATTTCATATGGTGTTTTCCAAAGCAGATTCAGATGGAATCCAATGTATTACTGGATGAAGTGCTCTCTCCTTTAACACTAACACCAAATGAATACTTTCTTTAAAACTACAAATATGTCAAACGTGTAATAATTGTGCTTCTCTGGAAAGGCAAACACAACTTCCTTTTATCGAACTGTTTATTGAAAGGTGTGAATTCATCCCATGTCCATTTTCATTTCAACTGTTATTCAAACTGTAATTAAAAAGCTTTGACATTACATCTTAAGCCTCCACCTTTAGTGTAAGCCTGTTGCGTGCATTCAAAAGCCAAATCCCTCTCAAACAACAATCAAAAACATGTTGGAACTTGACATCCCTCTGAGAGTGGCAGGAAAGCTGTTGTCTGAAATTAAAGCAATGGATTAATTTGATCCTTCCCAAAAAATAAATATATTTCAATCTTAATGTTAAAGGTGCCATGGAACTGTCCAGTGGATCACTGATTAAATGAGATACCCCACCCACTCACCCCTGCCGGTTAAGGCTCTTATGCTTGCAGTCGGAGCTCCTAATGGATAACAATGAGCTGCTGAGATGCTGATCGAAGCAAAAAACACATTTGAACACATTTGGAAGAGATTAAACATTTTCTGGACAAACTATGCTATATGTAATACGGGACCAAAAAGAATAACACTTACTTTGGGAAAAAAAAGACAACTTTCAAGTTACGGTGTTTCTGTCAGTTTGACATCTATGTATCGAAAAGCCATGACCAAGAAGAGTGGCCGTGAGAGAATGCAGTCAAGTCAGACAGCCTCCAATTGTACACAATTAAAGAGGTCTCGGTAAAGCAATTATTCCCTCCCAGGAAGTACGTAGGCGGAGACAGCATGTCTGGCATGTAGAGACGTGTTTTCTGGATTTACCTGTCCTTGGGTGATGGTGTGTGCAACTGACGAGAACTTAGCAGGCTGTGTGATTTACTGTAAGATTGATTTTCCTCCATTCTGTCCAGAGATGATTTATTCGCTGCAAAACCTTTTTTTTTCATTGAACGAGGCTGCACTTGAATTTGCGTCAAGAATTCATACACCCAACAAGCACAAAGGCATTCAAAGAAACCAAACTTCAAACAGTTTGGATGTTTAACTAATCTATGCGTTTAGTGAATTTGACAGTAAGCGTATGTAAGGGCCCTCCTTCTCATTTCACATATTGCCAGTCATGTGAAAGAGAGAATCTGAGATACATCAACCTATGCCTGAGTAAACACATAAAGGCTGACCCTGTTCTCATGCAACAATCTGTAGTACTGTAAATTCATTTAAAAGCTGAGCCAAACGCCGCCACGGGGGGCGTAGATCCCGGAATTCAACCCCCACGTTGGGTCACATGAATGAAAAGACCCACCGTCAGCTGTATCAAAAGCTTAAATGGGACAGATTCACAGGACTGAGCCTGGCACTGATTCCTCGCCCACCAACGATTCTTCACCCATTACAACTCCTCCTCCAAAGTCTCTAATTGGACAAGTTTGCATGACCACACAGCAAGCATCCACATTGATGGTGATTTTGACTCAAGGACAAGTGACTGTAAATTGACTAGCTGAGATCCGTCATCTTTTTTGAATAGGTCTGTTCATGTTCAAGATCTTAGGACCTGCTCATAAAATGGCCTGATCATTTCCGTGGCCTGTTGTCAGAGGGATTAAAAAAATAACAGTGACTATCTTGATTATAATCAGAAACGTTTTATTTACATCAAGTGCGAAGACACATAATTTAACATTGTTATCACATCCACAGTCAGAACTCTTTATTCAACAGTGTTATTCAAAAAAGATATTTTTTGCCTGTTTCAGATGAGTAAGCCTGAGGAAGAGTGGGGAGAAAAAAGTATTTTTTCATAACATATAGAAAAGTACAGAGAGAGAGTGAAAGGTTAAAGTAGATTCTTATCAGAGCTTTATTCTGCGTTCACAAATATTTTCTTCAAATTTTTTTTTAATAGTCGTGTCGACTTTTTTGCATTTCAGTCCTCTTACTGACAGAAATCACTCTTTGAGATTGTCCAGGGAGTGGGGAGGGGTCTGGCAGGTGGCATGATAAGCCTTAAGTCAGATAATGGTATTACGGCTGAGGTTATGCCTGAAAGTCAGGATTTGTTATGATTCCTGTCTGGGATTGAGTTCTGATCAATGTGGGCAGCATCTTTTGCCTTTTACTTGGCTCATCTCCGTGGCACCATGTATCTGCCTTCAGGGTTCATCTGAAGTTTTCGAGTAAAATGCCTGATAAAGACCGAGAATCACTCTTTTTTTTTCTCTACAAACTTTACTTCACACCCGGTACTGTAAAGGCTGATCAACAAGTGAGTGCAAGTCTCCTACCGGCTGATTTTTTCTTCTCATTCCTAAGGAAAAATACAGGAGTTTTAAAACACAGACGTGATGTGGAATCCCATGGCGCGCAAAACATCACACTTCCTGTGAAGAGGAAAGTAAAGTCACGCTCCATGTGTGCGGCTCTGTGACTGAAAAAAGTGCACAATGCAGCACCGCGCAGCTCGACAACTGTGGCGGTGGCACAAGGCTGTTCCTCTATTATAGAAGTGACAGAGGTCAAAGGACACGTAATGAGGACTGTGTGTGTGTGTGCGTGCGTGTGTGAGTGTGTTTATGTGCGTGTGTGTGTGAGTGTGAGTGTGTGAGTGTGTGTGGGATGACTGCAGTCAAACTCCATAAACAGCAGGCGATCGAAGACGCGTGCCCTCTGCGTGCAAAGGGATTTCAAATCTAATGCGAGGGCGGAAGTGTGCGACGTCACCATTTATTATCCTTGTATAACCCCCAAATACACCCACACACACAAATAAATCATTAGGATCTGTTCTAAGCTCTTTGTTAATATTTCATCCAAAATTATTCAGCCGTGAAAAAAAGAAGCAAAGAGATAGAAATTAATAAAGTGCAAGTAGTAATTAATGTTATTTTTGCTTTTCATATCACATTATTTGACTTATAAACACAGAAATCAGATTTTCCTAGCATTATTTGATTTGGCATGTATGATATCTCTGTTTTTTATCTATATACTGTCTGTTTAGCATGTTAGGCTTACTCTCTATTCCAAAGTCGTGAAGAGACCTAATTCAAGTAAGTTGATGTTCCCTTTTCCGTCTCATCTCCAGCTTCAAAATGTTGCTGCAGATGTACGGATCATATCTCTGATGTTTCTCAAGCTGGAAAGGAGAATGTCGGTGAAAACAAACAAAAAAGAGTCTGCCGGTGTTTATTGTGTAAACATTAATCTGTGTTCATTTACTGTAACATGCCGACTGCCACAGAGCAGCTTTAGCCATATGAGTGAACAAACACAATCAACACTTGCCAAGGCTGAAAATGTGTGATGTGTTTTCAAGAAGAAGCATTCAGTCATCTAAAGTGCTCGTTCTTATTTATCAAGGAAAGTGGAGTGCAGGTGGAGTGCACATTCTTTGAGTATCACAGAAGGACATGCAAACACAGAGAAAAAAAACACATTACCACGCTCATGCAGTGTTTCCAAAATATTCCAAAAATATTTTCAATCAAATAAATAAAGTAATAAAATCTCAATGCAGCAAAAGAATTATTTGTGGTTGTGTTTTTTTACGGTACTGAGCAGCCCTGCGTTCCAAAAATTAGGATTCCAGAGTAAAAAGGCCCCCTTTTAGAATAGACTAGAACTTTATTAATTATGAAGGAAATTCTTTTGCCAGAAGGCTTCAGTCACTACTGTTGTTGTATCAGATATCCTTTCTGCAGAAAAGGGAGGAGTTAAAGATTTTGATGGCCACAGGTAAGAAAGACCTCCTGTGGTAGTCTGTGGTGCTCCTCTGTGTTCTCAGTCCACAGCTGCAAATGCTCTTGTAGGACTCCAGCACAGCATGCAAGGGTTGAGAGTTGTTGTCCATGATGCAGAGCAGCTTCCTCCTCTCAAACACCTGTTTTTTTTGGAATGGAAAAGAATAAAAAAGGAAAGGATAGAATGGTTAGCACTTCCGCCTCACAGTAAGAAGGTCCCTGGCTTGATTTCGACAGGGAGGCTTTCTGTGTGGAGTTTGCATGTTCTCCCCTTGTAGGTGTGGGCTTCCTCTGCATTATTCAGTTTCCTCCCACCGTTCAAAAACAGGCAATGGGTTCACTGTAGACCCCAACATGTGATTAAGAGGGTGAATAGTTGTATGTGAATGGTTTTATGTCTCTTCGTATGGCCCCATGATCAATAGGCAACTGAAACCCACCTCTCAACCGAAGACAGTTGGAATAGGCTCCAGCCTCCAGAACTCTGAGTGCAGGATCAGTGCAAGAGAATATGAATGAATGAATGGAATAGAATTTTCTTCTTCTGTTATTGCAGAGCACACATTGCACAGTGCAACAATATTTGTTTTCCAGCTCTGTCACTAACTCAGTATGAAGAGAACAACAGTACATACAAGGAACCAGAGCAGTAGAATATAATCGTGTCTTAGTCTTCCAAAGATTATCAAAAGCTAACTTAGGGAGGTAGAATGGCTGGGTTGTATAGAGTATGAATATGAATCTTCTTCTTTTCCTCTCTCACTATGTCCATAAATCTTCTCTTGGGTCTTCCTCTAGACCTCCTGCCTGGCATCTCCAATTCCAGCATCGGTCTACCAATATAGTCCCTATCCCTCCTCTGTACATGACAGAACCATCTCACTCTGGCTTCTCTGACCTTCTCTCCTAAACATCTAACATGTGCTGTCCCTCTGATGAACTCATTCCTGATCCTATTCATCCTCGTCTCTCCCAAAGAGAACCTCAACATCTTCATCTCTGCTACCTCCAGCTCTGCTTCCTGTCTTTTCTTCAATGTCACTGTCTCCAAACGATATAGCATCGCTGGTCTCACGACTGTCTTGTACATGTTTCCTTTCATTCTGGCTGGTATTCTTCTATCACATATTACCCCTCACACTTTTAGAGTATGAATATGAATATAAATATAAATATAAATCTGATAAAGCTCCGGAGAATGTACAGATATTCACTTGTGAATGCATTAATGTCTGCACATTTTGCAATGATTATGATAAAAAATGTGAAACAATCGCATTTTGAAATTTTAGTTGAATCCTGGGAATAATCTCACAACAGCCCTGTCAAGGAACCCGAAACCAACACCTTTTTGGGGCTGGCAAATTTAAATGTGTCCCCTAATGGAGCGTAAGAGTGCTGCCTTGACAATTAGCCAACTAATGGTCAAAATGGTCTATCAGAGTTGTTTTATGTTAAAAATTAATTTTGAATTTTTGAATTAGGCAGTCGGCATTTATCAAGGTTTAAACAACAGAAAGCGTGGGCTTCTTTTCAATAAACAGTCCATTCAATCAAGGTGTACTGCAAAATAAAACATTTCCAAGCAAACATTTTCATTAACTTGCTTTGAATTTAAAAATCATAATGCACATGCAAATTGTTCCTTGATTGATCCTTTGACATCTCTCTCTCTCTCTGTTGGCAGTGTGTGATTTTCAAAGTTCAGTATCTGATATTATCTTGATGAAACAGATGTCAAAATATCCCGGCACTTTTTGTTTGTTCAGTTCAGAGTTTAGGTATTACCCTTCACAATATGTATCCTAAAAACGAAAAAAGGAGATTTGAATATCTACTTATTTTTGATTGCAATTATATTGAAAAAACAAAATTTAATACCGTTAAGCTTTGCTCCCTTCAACACATGCTAACACATAGAGTACAACTCCTCACAGTCTGTTCCCACGAGGTCCAAAGATAATTGTAAGGCTATAGAGAAGAAGCCTACTTTCCAATTTCCACTCATAACAGCTGAGAATGCTGAGTCTTGAACTTTGACTTTACCTTCCTTTGAGAGACACCCTGGAATATTGCTCGGAGATCTCACATTTTCACCCATTAAACCTGTTGTGCCTTGCTGACCTGTTCTCTTGACCTCAACTTCTGTTTCTCAAGTTGTGGCAAAAAAAAATGTCTTACTGATGATTGATATCAGTAGATTCCTTCACACATTTAATAAAATCAATTCTGTAGAACAAGGAATAAAAGAGTCTCCCAAAAATTGAAAACTCTAAATTAAAGTGACGTGTTCAACGCTCCATGGCAATTTAATTCTCTCAATAAGTGTACTCTCAGTGGTTCTTCTTGTTGACCTCAAGCCTTTGTGTCTGACCTGCAGAGAAAATATGCCAAATATGTAACACAAGAAAAGAAGTGTAGAAAATGTTGTTGCCATGGTAATATAGTTAGATTTTATTGGCATGTCTTTCCTCATGTGGTGTAACTATGCCCCCTAGTGACGTCTCTGATGGCCCCGCACGCCAGAGATATGATAATACAAAACGGTATTTCACTGTCACACTCCATCAAAAGCCTATTAAGATTCCATGGGGTGTGTTTGACACTGAAAATTAGGTTGCAGGACTCTTGAGGACATTTGTTTTAGAAGAGGCTGAGAAACATGACTTGTGCAAAGTGAGCACAATTGAACCCTCAAATGTTTTAAAATTATTTGATAAATTAACTCTGTATTCAGGTGTTAATCACATCCAGTAAATAGACATTGCTCTTCTTTCACAGATTGCATTTCAGGATGAGTCATACATCCTTACCGGATGTGCAACTGCAACACAGCATTAAATATGTTGTGATTGTGTAGTCTTGCTAATGCGAAAATTTCCTAAGGACCATCAGATGTGGATTTTTTCATTATTCAACACTGAGTTGACATGCTCACAAAAATAAAATATTTCTTCAAAAGGTTGTAATTTCAATAAACAGCGACAATACATAAGCGAACTCTTTGCCAAAATCGGATTTAGGCCTCTTAAAAGACTGATGATCCCGCATATCATTTTATGAAAGGTTTTCAAAGATGTGCCTCAGTAAACCAGCAAAATATTAGCAGGTACCAGGTTGCGAGTCAGAAGAGTGAGAAGCCCATTTCCCTCCAGTTAGTGTCTGGTCCGACCCAGAGTGCCACCTATCATCCCATCTGTGAGAGTCTCCATGCAGTTAACGCGTTAGTAGATCTTAGTATAATTAAGCCTCTAGGAATAAAAAACTGTAAAAACCAGTCATAAAATTTTAAGATTGATACATCAATATATAGGAACCAAGTTCAGTCAAGTGAAATAGATAACCCATCAGACATGGTCTTATTGCCTTGAAGCCGTTATAATTACCAAGTGAACTAAATGAAGGCGATGGAGTCAGGCATGGCTGATACCTGAAAGGAGGATATAACTGAAATCTAAAAGAGAAAACTAAAAGCATAGACAACCTTGTTTAAATCCTTAGCATCCTTGCATCCATTTTTTTAATTACATCTATAGGTTTAGATGAATCCACCCACAACTGGTTCCAATATTATCTTGCAGGCAGAAGTCAGGCTGCTACAGCTTACAGTACCTCAGCAAATCCTCTTACTGTCAAAGACTGGTTGACGCAAGGGTCTATTTCTGGTCCGGTTCTGATGACATTACTTCAACAATAATGTTATGTGTCAGGATCAATGTTACACTGTCCAGTTTTTGCAAATTATATAATTCTGCAGTTCCGCAGGCTTCACCCCACTTGAAATCCTGTGGTCTGCTATCAATGGCATCTATAGAAATAATACTCTCCATATCAATCTGCAAATTTAGTGATAATTCTAATAGATTATAAATGGCACCATCATCCAAATTGCCTTTTTTAAGTCTACGAAGCACTTGAGATCTGATTTGATTACAAATATATATTGAGGAGCTGTTTCAGCATCTGATCTTGTTTATCATTGTGATTATAAATATTGCTTATTTACAAGCTACTTTAGGAGAAAAAAAAATTAATCTTGATAGGATTGCCTCATGAAGAAGTTGCTCCTTTGATTGGCGGATTGTAAAGGAGACATATTTGTCAATATAATCAGGACGACTGTGATAATGTACATGGCAGTCTTTCATAATCTGGCCAAAGACCTGTATGTAGAGAACACTAAACAATGAGTGACTCTTGAGGGACACCATGGTTGAAACAGGAAGCAAAACATGGGAAGTTGCCAAAAACAAAACAAAACTAAACAAAACAAAACAAACAAACAAAAAAAAAAAGACAGAACATTAAAGGTTGTAGAACAAACCTTCTTGGACCAATCCAAGTTCTCATTCATTCATTATCCATTCTGCTAATCCCGTATTCAGGGTTGTGGGTGTGCTGGAGCCCTATCCCAGCTGTCACTGAGAGGCATGGATCCCAGACCGGCCATCAGTCGATCACAGAGCTCCATATAGAGACATACAACTATTCATTCTCTCATTCATGTGTCATATCGAGATATACAACCATTCATTCTGTCATTCACACTGGCCAATTTAGGATCTCCAATGAATCTACAGCATAGGACTGTGGGAGGAAACCAGAGAACCAATTGGAAAGACACAGGGAAGACGCAGGTACAGGGAGAACATGCAAACTCCACACAGAAAGTTTCAAGAAGCTGAAGAATGATCGAGTTGTCAACTGCAGATATGTTACAATGACCATTACTCCATCCCAGCTCTGAGTCCAAATTGAAAGTTCTCAAATTTACTTTTGGTAAGAATATAGCTTTTTTGTTGGGATGCAAAGTTTTCAAATTTTCTAAGCGGGTCAAATTCTGTTCACGGTAAAGGGGTCAAGATTTAGTATGTAAATACCGGTTGCATAACTGCTCGATTAAAAGCATATCAAAATTACCACTGGCCAAAGAGCAATTAATAAAGTGCATTGAGTGACAGCCTTAAAAGTTTATCTGGAATAGTGTCATGCAGTGAAGAGGGTTTGATATGAGAAACAGTGGTCTCAAACACAAAGGAAAACATGGGATGAAACTGGGTCAGAAATGTTGAGTTTAAGGAGAAGACAGTGGGGAAAGGGTCATCTTTAAAATTCTCAGACTTCAGACAGTTGAGTATTGATCTATACATTGATCTATATATAGGTCGAGCCAACGAATACATTGGAGCACTAAATCACTCTGAGTATTTTTCATAAGGGAAGCTGACAAGGAACCTTATTCATGACTTTTACTTATATAACTTAAGCAACACCTGACTTGTTATAATTTTTTTTTCCTTTTTTTTGTTGTTATAAAGCTGTTATTCTGTGCATAAAAAGTACTTTAAAGATTATTCACAAGGCCAAACTAATTTGACCTGAATGAATCTCCAGAGCTGAGCCCCTTAGTATTGAGTCCCAGCATGTGGACAAACTGACCCGATGTTGGAAGTCTTTCTCATCAAATGTGATCTTTCAAACATGCTACACCTTAGCTTCAAGTGCCTGCAGAATCAAAGATGAATGTGTAGAAGAAGAAAAAATGCTGCAAGGACTCAACATGATGAAGTGTCCTTTCACGACTACAGAAAACATGTCTGATTTGTGAAGTGCAGGCTATAGGATGCACGCCATTACAAACGCAGACTACATTGTGTAAACAAAACTGTGAACATCAAATATCCCATGCAGTATTTTTGTTATCTGAAAAATTTATTCATTTGTGTTTGCCACTACACAAGATGACAATCTGAAAGCACTGTGATGGATGCTTAATGCAAGTGGACTGAGAATAAACGTAGACTGATAAGTGCAATCAAAGACTGCTGCCTACATTTATTGACTTGAGACCCGGGGGTTTGAGTACATGGGAATACCAGTAGCATCCGTGTTGCGGTGGAATGCAAGAATTACATCATCGGCACTTAACAGCATTACAGGCAGCTTGCTAGACTGTGGGAGCCGATGGGGAAAATGGTAATTGAAACGTTAAATGACTTTAATACACACGTACCAGGGGAAAATATAACCAGGGGTTGCGGTGAGGCTTTCTGGAGATTTGGGGAATTTATCAGTCCAATACTTATCAGTTCCATTTATGGTTTGTGTTTGTGTGTGTGTGTGTGTCTGTGTGTTTGTTTACATATATACACACATGCATATATACCTGTATGTATACAGTACACACATATATAAATCTACATATTCATACATGTTTGTTTATGGAGATATGCCCATGTATAAATGTCTGATATACAGTGTACAACTTAAATCCCTACATATACTGTATGTGTGTGTGTGTGTGTGTGTGTGTGTGTGTGTGTGCGTGTGTGCGTGTGTGTGTGTATAAGATTAAACTCAACTGTAACAGGGCATGACGATGATTATAGCAATTCAGGCTTTAGTCAGTTTCCTCACAGACCAGTGCAACAAATGTTTTATCTTCTTACACTCATAATATGGATTTTCTCTTTTAAGTGTACTCATCAATCAGCGTATTGACCACTAAAGGATCCCTTATGTTAATTCCAATCTGTGAATAATTCATGTGTCTGACATCCTGAATGTTAAGCTGAACAAAGACAAACAAAGATGTGTTCATCTCTAACCAGCTCAGAATCGTGTGTGAGGCTCCAATAATAAATCTATGCTTGTTACACACAGTTTCTGCTTTGTTCGTCATTGAGCAATGTGCAAGGAGAAACATGACATCATCTGAGTGGAACTTCATTACTAGATGTAGCAAGATGATTGTGTTATGCCATGTAGGCAACTTGATGGTACAAATGAGATGTTTTTCGCGCTGGACGCAGTGGTGATATTGAGGACTAATTGCAAGTCTAGCACATCTTTAAAAATCAAGAGGCATTTTCTTTTTAAACTGAAGCCAATAAGCGTGCAGCTGTTAAGTGGAGTGGATCGTTGCATTATTGACAAGAAAAGAGTGAAAACATTAGTTAAGAAGATAATATAAAAAATCTATAATGTGGTCTGCACCTTGAGCCCATACACACCCAAAACTATATCACCTCAGAAAGATCTTTTTATTGAGCGCTTGAGAACAATGTAAGAAAATAAGATTCCAGCAGCATTGGAACTGCATGTTATAAAACCAACTTTGGTAATATACCCTCTGCTTATTCCATTATATTGCAGGTTCAGTTACAAGGAACCTGCTAATGCTCTCAAAATGAAAGTAAACACACCAACCAACTACATTTTTTCATGGATGGGAAAAATTTGTATTTATGGAGCCATGCCATTTGGAAAGGTTGGAAGTTGAGAAGCTAGAGA
Source organism: Fistularia tabacaria (assembly GCA_901007705.1). NCBI lineage: Eukaryota > Metazoa > Chordata > Actinopteri > Syngnathiformes > Fistulariidae > Fistularia > Fistularia tabacaria. The sequence continues at coordinate 223,758 of CAAKHD010000931.1, read as the reverse complement.
ATTTTATTTTGCCAACACCTTGTCCTAAGTGGAATAAAGCATTTTTCCTTCGATGTTCAAAAGATTTTTTCTTTGAAAACTGTCAGGTATGCAGGTTACATTGTAGATCTCTTTCCTCCCATATCTATTTCCTAGAAATATTAGAGAGAACAAAATATTATTGCACAGCCAAGCAAAGAGTATGTGCAGACACAAAGAATCATACACTTTCTTTAAAGAGAAAATGCCACATTGAGGCAGATTTGTCACATTGTTTGTTATCTTTTATTTATTGCACATGTCATACAAGCAAAAATCAGGCATCAAAACTGAATCATAGTATATAGTCAGAAAAATTTCTGCATATGGGCACAAGGCAGTAATGTAAAGGTTGCGAAAACAAGACCAAAACTATTCATAGACCATACACGTGTATATGATAGTTCAAATATATCATCATACGGATCAGTGTTGCATTTTAAATATTTATAGCTGCTTATACAAATGGAACAGCGACACTGCCTAAACACTGGAGATATTTCGGTGTGTTTAAACACATGGCAAATGAGGCTTGTCAGTCTCTATGGCTGCCAAGAGTTTCAGTGGTTTAAAAGTATGATTTAAATCTGTATGTCTCCCTCATGCTGTCACATAAAGTGCCCCTGAATGTGTGAACAGGACAGACTTCTTGAAAATTGATAATATATCACAAGTTGTTCCATCTAACAATCTACTCTTCCCACCTTCTACCACAGCTAACACCACCCTACTCCTCCACCCCACCCCTCCCCAAACCTGAATGAAACAAAGGTATTAAAGCTATTTAGATTCGGTTAACACTTTATGTGATACCATTGGCAGAATTTATAGTCCAACTAGCAACACTGAAAACGTCTATAACGATTGGCATGAGGGGGCGATCAGTACATGTCTGCTACCACCTGCTCCTTTCCCAATGTTTTCCACTCTGCAGTACTGGACCACAGGCTATGAGTCTAATACTGTCCGCAGTCTAACTTCAGGATTTAGGGACCTTTTACCACCACAAATGCAATGGGAGATGATGATAGTACAATTTAATCTTTTCAAAAGTTTCAGGTTGGCCTAAAGCTACAAATACCGACTATATCAGCAAACTGTGAAACTGTAGATTCCTGGCACCTGGTGAGAAGTGCTGGCCATTAAAGTTGCACACTCTCAGCCACAAGGTTACTGTTGAAATAAACCACAAACACGGCCAAAGACAGCCTGAATAAGCCATTAAACCCCGCATTATCGCAGGGGTAATGTATGGCTTCTAACATTAAGAGACTGCTCAATGTTTTTATGACCCCCCACAAGTTGCCCTCTGTTGACTTAGAATCTAGTTAAAACTGTCTTCCTCCGATATGCATTACACTGAAGATGGTGTGCAATCCTGGTTCGTATTGCGCTGGAAACAACTCTTATATGTGAACCTGTGTTTTGGTCAAAACATTTGTCACCGCTGAAATTGCCGGTGCATCACCCCCCAGAACACTTTGTAATTATACAAGGCTGCAAAGGGAGCTTCTCAATTAACATATTCCACTCACAGGGAAAAATGCTACACTGAAGTGTGCCAGCAGTCACTGGTAGACCCCACCAGAACTTACTCAAAACACTTATCAGGACATTGGCCTGATAACACTACACGCTGGAGCCTCTGAATGACCATTGAGTTTAAGTTGTCGGTCCCTCACACAACACACCACGATGAACACATTATGTGTCTATACCGTGTTATTTTGGCTATTGTGTATAAATCTAAAGGACATTTTTGATTTAACGCTGCTCATGAAAAATACAGCGCTTTACGATAATCATGTCATTTGGAATCATCTGGAGTGGGGCATTTTTTATGTTATCAGTGTATATATAAAAATACAGTCATGTAAATCTTATTCATTGACAAAATTAATTAATTGATGAAACTGAGTTCCTGTTGCACAAAAAAATTGTGATATGAAAACATGATTTTATCTGTTACTGGGTTTCAATGTGGTCCCTTTTGCAACAAGGGAGGCTGCTGTTTGCTTCCTCTGTCATCACTCTGTGTATTACAGTATTAGAGCAAGATTTATTATAAGCAGTGATAATGGATCGAGTCACTTTTACCATCAGGCTTTCACTCATGCTATCGTCTTCATAGCAAGAAAGATTTGGTTTACTTCATTCTGTATGAGTGCTGTCAATAAATGGTGAATGGACTTCATTTATGTGGTGCTTTTCCTTGAGGGGTCCTAACACTATTTCACCTGCTCAAACATGGACTTATAGGCACACAAAAACTCTGCCATGTTGATTAATAGATTTTGCATGATTATGTAAGCCTTGAATTTCTAATTTTTCTTTTTTATTGAAATAGTCTGAAAGGAAGATTTGAAATTTAAAGATAGATAGATAGATAGATAGATAGATAGATAGATAGATAGATAGATAGATAGATAGATAGATAGATAGATAGATAGATAGATAGATAGATAGATAGATAGATAGATAGATAGATAGATAGATAGATAGATAGATAGATAGATAGATAGATAGATAGATAGAGCAAATCCCTTATACTCCTAAGTAATGGCCCTCTGCAGCCATGGAGCTGCTGCATGGAATAAAAGGTATGCCGCCTCATTAGTCTTTTTTTGCCAGAGTATTGAAAGCTGTCTGGGTAATGAACTAACACCTTCACAATGGGAACAAAAAGCAGAGGAAAGTTTTAAAGAAAGAAGAAAATGGATTGCATATGAGTGAACCACTGACAACTCCCACAAGCATTTGTTATTTAAAGCTAATATGCTTTCACACGTCCTGATATGATTGTTTTATTTTTAAAGCCATATAGGACAGTAGCATTTTTATGTTCTATTGTACCATGTAAATTCATATTGAATTAAAAAAGTAAAAAGGCTTACGAGATTAATATTTTCTCCACTAAGATTAAAATCGTGGAGCAAATCACGCACATTTACCTATTTACTAAATGAGCCTTTTCTATGTAGGTCATCCTGCATGTTGTTTCCACAAATGAAATTCAAGATTTTAACACTTTAGTGCCAAATCGCTTTCACACTCAGTTCGGTATTTGTTTCAGTGTGTTCAGGAAACCAGTTCAGGAAGCTGCCTGGAAACCTAAGAGTTGTGAAGAAAAAAACATAATTAAAAGCACATTTATAATTATCATGCCTCCAATTTTTAAATGTCTTTCAAACCGCAAATGGCTAATTATGTTCCCCATGAATGTACAAGTGTCTATTTTTTGTCCTTTATCCTTTCCCAGGAAAAAAATCTGTAAAGTGTGCAGTGAGGAAAAAGAGAAATATCATAATTAACATCTTGAATCCCATTTGAAGGGAGTACATTTATGATTTTATGATTTCCCCCCTTTCTGGCGTTGGAAAATTGCACTTCCTCCCTTATGGTGTTGGAAAATTGCTGCGTTTCGCTGTCTGTTTCACCAACCTGCCGAGTGTGCACTCTAAGTAGCGATGTTTTCTTCTGCTGAATTGGGTTAAACATGGGGGATGGTGCCTTGTACAGATCCTGCTGTCATTTGCACTTTTCTTCATTCTATTCCAAATTTAGACAAGCAAGAAGAGTCCAATGGTGCTTAACACCTTATGACTTTAGAACTCAGTACATGGATTATGGACACAGCACTCACTGCCATTAGACATGAGCATACAACAAGGCAGCCACCAATACACACAGTGAAGGGAGCAATAACTTCAGGGGTCTGTTATTAAGATGGTTCATCTGTGGAGCTCAAGAGGAACGGGGTAAAATATTCCTAGAGGGAGCTTTCACAACAAGCCCTGAGGATAAAGTGCAAGAATAAATTACAGGCATAATTAAAGCAAATGTCAAACGGCTGCTGTATGGAGCATTATTAACATAGCCCAAGCTACGTTAAAGAATCCTGCGCCAGAAATAAAGTTGATCAATGCAGGTCTAATGGGTCTCCTAGTAGACCTAGAGACTACGGGACATCAAAAAATACATTTAGGCTTCATTGAGTCCCAAAACAGATATTGATGTGCGTTTGTTGTGACTGCAGAAGAGAAGGTGAAAGTCACACTGGCAACATGATTGTGTTAATGCAAAAGGAGTTTCTTGTCTCAGGGCAGGGGAAGTCATAGCAGGCAGGCAGCAAGGGGTGAAGGGCAGTTTTGCATGTGAGTGGAATAATGTGAGGAAGGTTAGGGATAAAGGGGGAAAGAGAAGTGTCTTTTGATGCTTTCATGGAAAACACATCTTTTGACCATGAAGCAGAGCTGTCAGTGGAAACTTATTGAAAACAGAGAAAAAAAACGCCTCTAGCGAGTAACAGTCAGCATACAGCAGCACACTCAGTAAGTAATTTATTTTAAAGTTTCAGTCAAGTTAAGCAAAGTGCAATTTCAGTATATAACCAGAAATAAATATATTTGAGGGTGTTTTAAAGTCTACATAATGAACACTACCCCACCACCCCCATTTACTTTCCCTTGGAATTTTATTTTTTCAAATAAAGGTACATTACATACTTTAACAGAGGAGGAGAAATTGCAGAAGAACTGGAGGAAAATGCATCTTTCAGGGGTGGGAAGCCATGCAGTAGGTGATGTATAGGCAGAATTAGCAGAAGTAGAGCTTTTAGGCAGTAGACTGTTTGACTTACTATAGTTTGGAAAGTGCAGGTGTTACTGTTGGCGTGAATAATGTCTCTGTTATGCTCAGCCAGTTCTAGTAAGTGTGACATGACAGTGTTGCAGCGGGCCAGTAATTGCAATACAAAACTGTAGAGGCGATATTAAATGGAAGACATGCTCTTCTCTCTGCACGGCAGGAGAAAATTCCCCGAGAAAAAAAAAACCAAAAAGAAAAAGGTTCGATGGCAGTAATCACCATTAACTTTATCATCAGCTGTAGCGTATGGTGGCTGTAGAGTATGTCTGTGTTTTAAGTTTAACCTCGGGGACATGCTCTGCAACACTTCCATTACTGCCAGGTGCATTTTTCTACATGCCCTGAGTGTAACAGTGGAGAACAGGTGTAGTTCTAACCAAAACACTTCAGTCCTCCCAAAACAGAGACTAATGTGACTGATGTCATTCAGCCCCCTCACAGTCCTCCAAACGGTAGGATTCAACAGAAAGAACAACACCCCCCAACACACACACAAACATGCACACACACATAACACTCTGCAGCACCGTGTTTTCATCCACTTTAAGCTCATTATATTGGATTCCTGGTACATGTATGCTTGAGTCTAAGTGACTCTCGTGGACCCTGACGTTTGATGTTTTAATGTTATGCTACCTGTTCTCGTGTAAATGTGAAGCTGACTGAAATAGATGAGTAACTTGTGAACAGGTAGGTATAAAGTACATTTAAGAATGAACCTGACACCTTTTACTTCGAAGTGCAGCACTATATGGTGTGACATGTAATGCATTAATAGTAAATACTCCTCTGCAACTCATGGGAGCCTTGAATATGGGCCACTCCAGCCCAATGTCCCCAACCTTCCTTGGAATGTGGGTCCTCCACGAAACACTTTGCTGGTACCCCAAAACTAGCTGTTTGGGTTTCTAACGTCTGCCCAGCTTCACCTGATTCATCTCTCCACACGGTGGTCAACTGTCAGAGCTGTGCTTCTCTCCCCAACCCAATTACAAGGAGATGATCACCTTGTTCAGCAGAGAAAATTCAAACACGTGGCATTCAGTGTGGGGG
>CAAKHD010000931.1:184811-213605 GCA_901007705.1 Fistularia tabacaria | reverse complement strand
GTGTGTCTGTTAGTATGAGTTTGTGTGTGTGTGTGTGGGTGTGTGTGTGTGTGTGTGTGTGTGTGTGTGTGTGTGTGTGTGTGTGTGTGTGTTTGTGTGTGTGTTTTGAAGAGGCAGTTGGTTGTGTGTGTCTGTCATGGTAGCAAAGTGAGTTTGGTATGTAGGTGTATGTGGGTTACGTGATATTTCGTAGAGTGGTTTGGAATATCCTGTAGCTTCCCTTATTATGTCTTGCCTTTTGAGGGCATCCAGGTTTTGGATATGTATATTTATACTGAAGGTGCTCACTAAGCAGATCTTCATATACTCTGCACACATGCGCGTGCCTGTGTGGAACTTCTCAACTCAGTGCTTACTTGTGTTTGTTTGACATTTCATAATTGCATTATTACTCGCTCAGTTCCCTCCTGCAAGGAGTTAGTGTGCTGCAATTTGCAACACATGCTACAGGCAGACCGACACTTGTACTTGATAATGGACCTGGGTGGAATGGCTTTCTCGTCTGCTGTCTAGATTCACCCCGGCATGTGGGGAGACACATGCTGCTGTGGGTGAATCTAATTGATTGGATGGCACCCAATTCCCAGGTCCAAGTCTCCACCGGCAGCCACAGAAAGGATCCATCCAAGTAAAGGATGAGCTCAGGCATTGGTTATGCCACTCATACGTTGGCATAGGATTCTTCCAATATGCCTGTGCTATCACCCTCAGACCCAATGGGTGCAAGTTGACCACACAGCAGGGCACAAAGATTGTGAATTGTACCAGTTTGTTAATGTGAGAATGGGCCGAGAAGATGTGGTGCTTCACATTTGAAACACACATTTGAAAAAGCATTCTCACTTTCGCTAATTTTTTGCCCCCCAAAATTCTGTTAGTACAATTACAATGTTGACAATTGGATTTAAAAAATCCCAGGGTTTGGTTTTTTTGGCCTTTTAAAGCAAAATGCTTGTTCCAACAGGTCAAGCACCCCTCTCTCTGAGATCACGAGTGCCATTTCAAAGCTTATTGGATGAAACTCCCATTTGCCCTTGGCTGCCAAAGATGTTGTTGCCATGGAAACAGCTTCTCCTGTTATCAATCATCGACTGTCTGGCAGGTAAACCACCTCTTTATAAGAGTAATGATTATCTCTCGTGTCGACATTTACAGTCGCGCGATGATAGCTGAAGAGATGAATATCATGTCACTGTCAAAGATGATGGGATGGCCCAGGTTTAAAGAAAACCTCCTTAGTATTGATGGGCATTCACAACAGAGATGCAAACTTGCAGATATTCTACATCTTCACCTTTATACCATCTCATTTTGCATGGTTGAAATGTCTACAGGTGTTTTTTATTAGACAAAGTGAATATTCACAGTTTTTACCTCTTAAATAAATAATGTTTTCAGTGTTGCAGGGATACTTTCGACTGATCAATCCACCAGGTTATTGTTTATCTAGCAACATTAAAAACTCAATTTTCAGGTCAGGAAAACAATCATCAGCTTTTCTCACCCACTGAGATGTCACCATGCCTACACAAAGATGAAAATGGATGATTCTCTGACAGCTGACTCGGTTAACATTTCATTTTTCTTATGATGTTTATAGTATCAATTATGCAGATGCCTACGGAATGCCTGCACTCACTGCTAGTCATTTATAAACACTGAGATCTTAATTGTTGTTCGGCATCATTCATGCCACCCTTCTCTTAAGCAGCTTTGATTGCCCTAATTGAGGGTTCCTTTCTTGCAACAAACATAAATTTAATGTCAAATGCTGCATTTAATGTCAGCTTGAAGTATGGAAAATCCCTCTTTCTGCCACAAAAATCGAATAAATGAATCATCAACCTGGAGTTCTTAGTCCACCACTCTACTAAGTCACTTGCGCCATTTCACCATGGCAAGGCACGGCAACAAAAAAATGTATGAAATTTACATTTTATAAGATTTTATGCATTTTTTTTAGTTTTAAAGCTGTAAGACCTGCTATCTGATACATCTTATACCCACTTATAGGTTCAGTGCAAATACTGGGGAGGGTGTACTCTCCATTTCTGTCTTTCCCACTGCCAAACACAAACAAAGACAGTAAACATGTTAATTTATTACTTTCGTTTGTATCTCAAAATGTCATTGCAAATGATGTTGAATGATAAAAAATTTGTTACATTGTAAACATTAATTTCAGTACATTAAGAAGGCTTTCAAATTGTAAAGATAAGTAAAATGTCCAAATTTGATAATACCCAAATTCAGCATTTCAATAAAGCTTTACATTTCCATCTGGGACGAATGTTTTTTCCCATCCTTAAGAACAGGGTACTACAAGGACTCTACCATAAAGACTGACATGTTCAAGCCTGCATTTTCAAGCTGTGACTGTTCCTAACAGATTGTCTGGACAGTGGATCATATCATGGTCCCAGATGGAGGATGGAGCCAGGTGACTTGTTTATTCCTATAGACTCCATTGAGGAAGAGGCCACTCTGACTTGCGACGCTAAGGGTGCCCCATCCCCTCAGTACAGGTACACGCATAGTCAAATTTGGCATGTTTATATTTCATTTTATAGTAGTTATTAGATTGATGTTTACTTTTTTTGGTATTTCATGTCTTTTGAGTCAGAATTAGTTTAGCAACTCAAGAGTGTCTCAGGAAGAGCTTATTTAAGACACCCACTTTCTATCACAACACATCATTGAGGTAATTAGTCAGTTGTTTCCTAGAGTCTACTCACAACTGGTTAAGCAACATTTCTGTTCTATCATCCATATTATTATCATCCATATTAAATCACAAATTAAATTTAATTAAGGATATTTTTTCACACCACTGCTCAAATGTTTCACACAGAATCCATTTGTTTTATACTACTTTTTTTGCACACATCTTTCTCCATAATTTTAAAAATGCTCTACCTATCAGACATTGATTAAAGAAGTTTTCAACTTTTTTTTTTTCTTTACACACTCTAACATTGTTTACAACTTGATCAATTTTAGCAATGAACCTTTGTCAACTTGAAACACAAATGACAAATGACACAAGAAACCTTTTGAGGCACTGGACACTTGATTGATTTGCATTTATCTTAATATTAATTCCTATCAGCATATGCTGAAAGTATTGAAAACCACATTATATCCACTAACAAATAAACCTCGCTCTTTTTTGTATCCCCAAAAAAGAGCGCGGAGTATAATTAAGAGTATTATTAACAATTTATTCTGGAATCAAAGTAAGTGGACAAAGCATAACTGATGTAATTCATCAGTTGTATGTAGTATGTAATGTAATAATTGATATATTTTCAACAATAAAAACATATTAGGTTTTGAATTTTCTCGTACTTTACTTTTTGTTTGTTTTGCCGTTATTGCTTATTTCAGGTAATATCTTGCTTTTTCTTGGTTATTGGTCATTTCTTGATGCGAATCTATAAAGACGAAAATATAATTTTCCCTACATAAGAGGTAAACATAGTGTTTTCTTCAAAATAATCAGTGATGTGATGTCACTGTGGCCTCACTAAGGCATATTGACCAACATGCCACCGATCTGTGTCTTGTCTTACCAGATAGTATCTCAGTGACACACGCGTAGCATCTTAATGATGGTCTCTTCTCAGCAAATACTAAGAGACAAATGCAGGTTGCTAGACATCCGTTGTTATCAACTGGCACTGATTATAAGTGTCTTTGCCGTTCAACAGTGGAATTACTGCAGCACAGTTGATCTGAGTGAAAATGGGGTCAGGTCTATAGGCTCGTTATTTCAGCCTTTTCACATTCCTTGCCTAAGACCAGGTATTTCCATGTCATGATTAAAGGTGAGATGAGCATGTTTAACGCGGTGTCTTGCGAGACTGCCTGTGCGAGGCTGTGCATGCCCCCAGCACCTTTCTGCCTCCTCTCTTGAAGTGTAAATGTGCTCATACTGCTAGCTCAACCATCTTCTCTTTCCTCCCTTTTCCTTTCTTCTGTCAGTCCTGTCACTCATAGACAGAGAGGATGCTTCTCTCTCATAGTGTGAGGACTGTAGCAGTAAAAAAAAGTCATTGAAGAAAGTCACTGCTTATATAAAATTGCATCTTCTACACACTTGGTGATAAAATAAATAGAGTGGGAGTTTCAAAATTTGCACAGAACAGGTTGCCCGACTGCACAGGTTGCACAGCTTGTGACGGCAGGACCAATGGTCTGAGCTGCTCTGTGGTGGGATGGTCGGACAACACATGTTCACAAAATGAATCTCAAGCAGTGTAATTCAGTTTAGGGTTTTTATTCAATCATCTGCCCAATGTTCAGAACCAGTAAACAGCAGAAACACTTTAGAGGAGGTCAAAAAGAGGTGAAAATGGTGACTCAGGGATACAAACCTGCATTAGTTCGAGCTGACACATACACTTCATAAACTTAAACACACAGGATTATGTATCAATTTACAATGGATAATTAAATATCTACAGCTTTTCAAACTATAAATCCAAAAGAGATTGTATGGTTAATTGAAATAAACTCAGAAACACAGTCCAAAATATCCCGATTATGGCAGTTAGCACTAATCAAGCATTCATCAATATTAAGTGGTTCGAAACTATTCTTCAAGAAATTAATTTGAAGGTTAAACTTGAAAGCATTTGGAAAGGCAGCTATTATAGCCTCCGTACGTTTAACTTCCACTTAAGAAATCACAAAATACAAAAAATGTGGCTGCAGGAAAGAAATTGTAATCTTTGAAAAGAACGATCGGACATCCTTGAATGTAATCTGTCCTTGAACCCATCAACAGTCTACCCTTTATAGCGTATAAAATGTGATGGTGTTAATTGAATAATGGGATGTGTCTGAATCCCAAAAAAATAAAAGTCATTTTTCAAGATTTCTTTCGAAATGCTTCATGTATTTGAAAGGGCAAAATGTAACCTGCTAGCCAAAGTATTTTCTCTAAACTCCAATATTAGGTATGGAAATGATGCTGCAGAAAGTGAAAAGTGCCATGAAAGGAATCCCTTTCACAAAAGCCCACAGTTGCCAAATGCTAATGTTTAGTCGTAATGAGAAGTCAAAGGTGGAATAATGTCACCTTATGATAATGTAATGTGACAGAGAAGCGGTGATTATGGTTAGAACTGATGATAATATCCAGGATGTCTTCGAAAACCTTAGTCTTCTGCTTCCCTTAAATAGCAAAGGACAGCTTTGTGTATGATACCAAGATTAAAATTTAATGATCCCTCTGGGCAAAATGGGATTGTTGCAGCAGCAACTGGTTACACTGGATGGAAATTAAAGGGAGGAAAAAATAAACACTTTAGTAGGATGATATAAACATCACTTGTGCATCATGTTTCTTCTACAAACACAGACATGCAATGCAATTTTGCTTTATAAAAAATGGTTATATGTTGAAATTAATATTTAGAGGCATGAGAACATGAATTAATGTTTATTTTCAAAGCGCAACATATGCAACTAAGTTTTCATTTCTGTAGATGTCAAAGAAATTTTTTTTGTTTGGAAAAATCCTTCCTAAAAGTGTAAACTTATCCTGAAGGAAAAAGCCAAAACAAAAAAGAAAAATTGAATTAATTTTAAATGATCATATAATTTGCTTGATTGTTTAGCAAAAAAATATTTAAAATGTCAATCCTATCAGTATTTGCAAACCTTCAAGATAATATTTCCCATAACATCCCGCTGAATTGATGTATAATCATTGTAAAACCACCTTAAAGGATCCCCAATCAATTATAAATGAGAATAAAATCAGCAAAAGATCCCTAAAGAAATCAGCAAAAAGAAAAATCAAGAAAAAATTGAAAAATTCGGACCAAACTATAGCTAAAAGCGGCTGATTATTCTGAGATTACAGAAAAGGTAAGAGCCATGATGATCGATTCAGTTACAATTATATGAATACATTTAGGTGGAATAAAACAGCTCCTCATTATTTGGTGGTCCCAGATCTTCTATGTTGTGTATCTGACATGATTTTCCTCATTAAACCACACATGATTTAATATTTTTATGTATAGAGAGGGTCAAAAGGCTGCAGCCCCTGACAGAAACGATATACATTTTTCTCATATTGCCCAGCACTTGTGTCTGTCTTTCGGAAAAGTTTACATGCCACAGCTGCCAACTAAATGTCACATTTTTTTTAAACCCGGTTCTGGAAATATCAACGTGCAAATCATCCTAAACACCGGCAAGAATGCAGTGTGTATTATTCATGCCGCATGTAAGATACAACAGGGAATTGTGCTGTAAACTCAGCCCCTATCAGACGACATTAGTTGAAAGACACTGATAAAGCCTTTTGCCAGCAATTGATGGTGTCTTTGCTCTCACAGATGGTCATTGAATGGGACTTTCATAAATCTGGGACTGGATCGCCGGCGGCGTCTGTCTGGGGGCAACCTCGTTATAAGCAGTTTGGACCGTTACCAGGATGTAGGGATGTATCAGTGTATGGCCTACAACACGGTTGGAGCGATCCTCAGCCGGAGAGCTAGTCTGCAGTTTGCCTGTAAGTTGCATTCGTTTACTGTAAATGGTCTGAATCTGGCAAAAAAAACAATGTAATAAGTGTGTAAGCTGATAAAAAAATAATGCAACTCAATTAAAAGCAACATTTTACATATGCTAAGGCTAGACTGGTTCTAAGAGCGCCACTGGATTGTAGACACAGTATAAATTTCATTTATTTTTTTCCCACAGTATCTATGGAAAATCAGCAGCCATCAGATTAAAAAATCTAATATTTTCCTTAATTCCTTTCTTTTTAAATTAAAGTAAAACAACCTTTTACACCTTCACCAAGCTGGTGGTCTGCACAGCCAGAAAATGGCTATACAGATATTGTTTTGTTTTTATAAGACAAGCTTTTAAGACACACACTGTTCAACACATTCTTTACAAACAAAAGTAAGAAGGAAATTTTAAATCCTCAACAGTCTTAGTAGAAATAATATGAAGCTTCTGGTTTGTTTATGATCGGAGTCTTTTATTATTATAATTTTGGAGATGAGATCTGTTTTTCAATGAAAATTGATCGGAGCAAAGTACACTTAATACACGAAGTAGCTGCAGTCTTGTAGTAAAATGTGATGAAATGATTTGTTTTTGGTATCCTGACCCTCTCTGAAATAAGGCAAACTTGAAAACACATACAGATTTTGTCATGTGTCATTACAATCTTAAATTGTTCATCATAAATGTGAAATGCAACATATGCCTTGTGTTTCCTATCTTGGATGGTCCCAGTGAAGGCTTCAGCACAATATTTTTGTTTAATACCCACTATACAACCCTGTGTACGGTACAAAATCTTGCCCACTCTGTTTCTAGCTCTCAGGAATAGCAGGAGTGCAATTCTCCTGACAATTTTTTTATGGGCATGTGTCAGTGTCTTGCTGAAAGCTTTTACTCTGCATTGTTCTGCTCTTGATATGTAGGATCCTGCAGTGATCGCTCTTTTCACTTTTTACCTTGCAGACTTATATCATTTCAAAGTCCACACCAGAAGTGCAGTGTCAGTCCGAGAGGGACAAGGAGTGGTGCTGCTTTGTGGAACACCCACTTCCTCAGGAGGTAAATGTCTGTCCTTCATGTCAACGTCCAAACTATCATCAACAACAAATTTGATTCCGCTGTCCTCGAAAAATGCCTAGTTAAGTACTGGGTAGTACAGTGGCCTCACATCACAAAAGACCAAGGTTTGATCCGACAGACCTTCTGTGTGGAGTTTGTATGTTCTCCCCATGTCTGCGTGGGATTCCTCGCACAGTCCAAAAATGTGCAAAAATTGCCTTACTGTGTGAATGAGAGAGTGAATGTGTGAATGAGAGAGTGAATGGGTGTTTTGTCCCTTTATGTGGCCCTACGATTGACCAGACCAGGATGTACCCAGCCTCTCACCCAGCTGGGATAGGGTCTAGCACCCTGCATGACCCTGAGTCTAGGATAAGCGATAGATGATGGATGGATGGATGGATGGATGGATGGATGGATGGATGGATGGATGGATGGATGGATGGATGGATGGATGGATGGATGGATGGATGGATGGATGGATAGTAAATAAAAAGTTTACCTTGCTCATTTAATTCTTCTGGGATTATCTTTCAGACCTAACTTATGCATGGGTCTTCAACGAATACCCATACTTTGTTCAGCAAGACAATCGACGATTCGTCTCTCAGCAAACAGGAAACCTCTACATTGCCAAGGTGGAACCCTCTGATGTGGGTAACTACACATGTGTTGTAATGAACAGCATTACAAAAGGCAAAGTTCACAGCTCACCTACATCTCTGATCCTCAGGACAGATGGTAAGATTAATTTTAAGGCTAGGATGTTAAAGATACTGTCATTCAGTTTTGTATCTAGGGTTTTTTTTTCCCTCAAAGGTAGCCTCAGTCATCATGCCAGCAGGGGTGCTCTTTGTCCTGGCATGCAGCACTTAAGTTGAGTCACCCAAGTACTAATGCCTGTAAATAAATAGTTCCTTTTCAATGTAGGCCAGCAAACAAAACACCCAAATCTCTCCTCTGCTGACTTGGCTTTCTTACAACTTACATTCCCTTTAAAAGCTTTTCCTATGCTTTCACATGAATTTGTAAGCCACGGTCTCTTGTCTGTTCACTGTGTTGTGCTTTCATAGAAAGAGTGAATAAAGATTGCTTTTGAAATGAATTAAACATAAGACATACATCACTGGACTATTACATTGAGTGTTCTGGTGACTCAACCAGTTAGTTTGCACTCATTGTACTGTATATGTAGCTGCCTACATTTAAATTCCATCACATGAAATTTCACATTCTGATCTTGACATAAAGACAAGATTTCTAGCACACCCTTTCTATTCTAACCGGAAGCAATTCAAATTATTCCTGGCTGATATTTGACTGCACTACTGCGACTGCATACGTACTTGATATGCTACATTGTGCTTGCCCATGAGAGAATGTTTGCTCATGTGTGTTTTATTTCTTTTCTGTTAGTTTCACAGTGCTATTGTTCAGTCCACAATACAAGCCATATTGCTGTAAGTCATGAATAATGGAAAACTGATTTCTGATGTTTGCTCTTCATAGGAGTGATGGGTGAATATGAGCCGAAAATAGAAGTTAATTTTCCAGACAATGTACCCGCAGCCAAAGGATCAACAGTTATGCTGGAGTGTTTTGCTCTTGGGAAGTAAGCTGCATTCCTTGAAGCCTCTTTTAAATCTTCTGCTGTCTTTCATCCCAGATGAGGAACTTCAGGATTACTATGTACTGAAGTTACTGTGCCCATTAATGTGCATTTCTCAGAATGTAGCACAGTGCCTTTGGTGGGTCTGAAAACATGAATACGGCTACTTTGTTCCTGAAAATGGTTGAATCTAAATTATTAGTTAAAATATAAAAACAAGAAAAAGTCTCATTAGTCAAAGTAGAAAAATGTCCAAAGAAAAAGGCAGTGAATATTTTAGGCAAAATTTTACAATTTACCACAGCACCTGAGCACCATCTATATCCTGAGGGATAATGTTGCATTCAGAGGAACTTAAAGCCTTGCCCATGTATTGCTGTCTGTTCCAGTCCTGTCCCAGAGATCACCTGGAAGAGGGCTAATGGAGTTCCATTCCCCAGTAAAGTGAAAATGAAGTATGCAAACGCCGTTCTGGAGATCCCAAGCTTCCAGCAGGATGACACTGGGGGATACGAGTGTGTTGCTGAGAACAAGATGGGCAAGAACACGGCCACTGGTAGACTGGCCTTCTATGGTAAGGAGCCACAAAGAAAAGAGAAAAAAAAAAGGGTTGGAATCGTCAAATCGTCAAACGATACTTCATACTAGTTCTTACTTCTCTTATTTGTAAATTCAACCTCCTGTTCTTTACCTAACAACGGTTTACAAAAATGACACAAAGATAAGACCAAACACTGACAAGTATGGTAATGGTATGGAATTGAAAAAATCCAATCCACTATATTTTGAAAATCACTATCCATTAATATTTGGAATTGGCTTTTAGGAGATGAAAAATATAATTTGGTAATTTTGATAATTGTATTAATTTGAAACAAAAGTCATTCTATCTTCCCCCGAAAATTAGCAGGACTGGTTTTAATTGCATTGCAGTTACTACATCACAATGATTGGCTTGTTCCTGGTGCTGTGTTTCCCTGTGAATTTGAGGAACAGGAAAACTCAAATGTGTGAAAGTAGACTCGACAGCATGTACAGTGCCTGCAAAGTGAGCCAGCACAGCACTCGAAAAGGCCTGAAATGCAAGGGGTATGATGCAGAGATTTTTATACAAGACAGCATACAAATAATAAAGGTCACAGTTGTGGTTGAGTGGAGATGCTTAACCCATCATGAGAGTTTCCTGCTTTTGTGGCTTGGTGAATTTTGCTAATGTGCAGTGCTTGACATATTTAAATGATCAAACTGAGTGACAGCCTTTCATGCTTTTCCCTCTTCTGTTGTCTTAATGGCAAATGGTTTAAATGGATTTGAGCTGTCGATCTGCACATGCCCTACTTTATTTGCAGTATTTTGGATTCTAATTTTACAAGATCTGTTAATCACTGGTGTTTATTTGTGTTCGTGAAGCCAAGCCTCAGTGGATTCAGACCATGAAGGACACGGCCCTGGCCATCGAGGAGAGGCTGCACTGGGAGTGCCGAGCCAATGGCAAGCCCAAACCATCCTACACATGGCTAAAGAATGGCCAACTCTTACCCTCAGAGGTAAATCGCTGCCTACCCACTGCTTCCGACCAATGTTTCCTTTTAAAGAATTAATCCTCAGCTTCAATGTCTCCCTTGATTTTTTTGGAAGCATAGTGTTAAACGAGTCACTGTCTTTTCCAAGAGCAAATCAGAATGGGAAGAAAGGCGGGTGTAAACATAATGCTGAGGTGTGCTGGTAATGAGACATGTATATAACCGTCTCTAATTCTGCTCTACCTTGGCAGATTACACAGTCTTAGAGAGAACATCATTGTATTCCTGCAGGAGATTGCTCCATTTCATCTGAATGAAGCCAGTGACTCTTTTTCATTATTCATGGTGCATATTTAAGCTCCTCCTGATTTAGGGACAATCAGCTTAATCTGCTGTGAAATACTCAACATGCAGCCGCACACCTTACTTCAGACCACAAGAGTATTACATGTAATGGTATGTAATGTATGTTGAGACACACAACTTCAAATTTTGGCTGCTTTTAATCTTGCAGAAATGTATTTATATTGTAGTGCCATTATCAAGCTTAGTGGTAGGGATTTAAATAGGACCCCTACCCCATTTATTCATTTGTGTCACCCTTTCATAACATTTATTTATTTCTCATTGTCACTCATTTTTTTAACTTGTTAAGGTGATATATCATTTAGATTGAACATGCTAATTAAGTATGTAATCAGATTTAGGGTTTTGTAAATGTAATTTTGAAAATGTATTCATCAGTTGATTAAATTGAATGAATGTGAGATACATTGAATTTCTTGCACATTTTATTTAATACCACAATGAAGATGTTATCTACATAAATAATTAATCAAATGGTTTTCATAAACATATATAATCGATGGCAATCTCTCTCTTGTGAAATAAATATACTCAGAGTTATTGAGATTCAAAGTGGATATACGTAATTGATAGCGTTTTTATTAAGTGGAATCTGTCATAGTCGCATTCAGTTAAGTACTGACAATTTATAATCATGACAAAGGTTAACAACTGCATTTTCATTTGTTTACTTTATGGAGTTTAGATGTGAAAATTGTAATGTAATGGAAGTAACCAACAGGGGCCCTAAAATGAAAACTTCCTCTGGAAAGAGCCGTTCTGCCAGAAACAGGGAAAAAAAGACTCAAAATATTGTTTTACATGGTGGTTATAATTAGCAGGGTAACATTTGGAAAACAAAAAAAGGATTTATGCCTGGACTGATTCATGCTCCGCAACAAAGTCCTGATTTGATCTATGCCCATTGACTATGCCTCTAACCCAATCCATTTCTTTGCCAGAGTCCGCTGAGCAAAGCAAAAGCTATCTGTAAGTCTTGAGCAATAATTGCTTTCTCTCATCCTTTCTTCACAGGATAGGATCCATGTGGAGGATGGAGTTCTGTCAGTGTCAGTGCTGACACTATCTGACGCCGGCATGTACCAGTGTGTGGCTGAGAATAAACACAGCATCATATATTTTGCGGCTGAACTAATGGTTTTAGGTAGGGTGGCATTTATCTTTCCTTTAAATCCCCAATTCATTGTTGCCCAAGGATTTTAAAGGTCATTTTACTGTCATTCTGAAAGGTTGACTGGATAAGCGGATAATGGGGTCAGTCGGGATGTTTTTGCTTGGGTCGAACATTGAGAAAAACATTTTTTATTGTCTTTGAAGTGTAATAGTGAGGGTGTGGAGATAGAGGATTCTGATAATATGAGCGGAAGTTGTTGAAATTGACAGTTGTTTGTTTCCTCTGCATTTTTACACTTGAAAAAAAGGGAGGGGGCACCCTCAGGCCCGATTTGATTTTAAATCATCTATTTGATTCCCGTCATTGATGTTTCTTCTGGTCTTGATTATTTGATTAATCGCATATGTGAAAGAAAACGAGGCTTTAAACTGTGGCATTTGCTGTCCTACGTTAAAGTCACTTTTAATATTTCTCTTCAGCTTCTCCACCAGACTTCACGGGGAATCTCCTCAGAGCCCTGCTCAAAGCCAAGGCAGGAACTACTGTGACTTTGGAGTGCAAACCTCAAGCCTATCCCTTAGCCAGCATTTTATGGAAGAAAGGAAACCTTCCCATCCATACCAATGATAGGTAAGGTCAACAACCAAAAAGGTTGTTTCCCTTGGCTTGAAATTGTTGTGTATGGATATACTGGTGTCACCAATTCATGATTTTTATTGTTTAGATTATAAATTTTGGCAAAGATAAAATCACATTTTCTCACTACACTGCATTCAAAATTCTCTGCTTATGCACTCCTATAGGATCACACTCTCACCAGATGGAACTCTGAGGCTTGCCAATGTGAGCAAGTCTGATGCGGGCAGCTATACGTGCTTCGCTAGGAATCGATTTGGCATGTCCAGCACAACGGGAAGGCTCCTTGTTACTGGTGAGCTCTGCTGTTCAGTAGATACTGAACAGTTTTTTGCAAATTTGTTGACACAAATGTGATAAGACAGCTCAGCTGGAACCTCAGTTTAGCCCGTCAGTGCAAACCAAAAATGCAGCTAAAATCATATTTCATCAGACTAATGTAGAGATTGGTTTGATATGTGTCGAAGACTGCAGAGATGTTGCCAGGACTGTAAAAATACCACCACAGCAGAGTAGCAGTGCAAATTTGTAAGTAAGTTGGCACCTTACATGCAATCAACCTACAGTAGCATTTGTAGTAAAGAAGATAAACATTTTGGAAGATTCCCAAAAACTCAGAAGTAAAAAACTGTGACCTCCATTATGCTGATTTCCTGCTCTCTATTCTTTATTCTCGGTATCAAAACGGATCACTGCTCCAGTTCCTAGTTTATCTGATATGGGCTTCCTGTTTGCTTCTCAATTTGTCTTTTGTAGGAAACACAATTGTGAACATGTTTTGCATAGAACAGATGATTGTATAAATAAATCTGTGATAGCAGCTTGTAAAGATCTTGTTGGTACTTGAGTATTCAGAGCAGAAAGTTTTTGCCACTGGATTCTTTGGTCGTATTTAATCGACAGAAATTAACGCGTGAATACTTTTGTATGAATTGTGGGAATGCAAGACCAAACCAACTGCGATGCTTTTTTAAAAGTCAAATCATTCTTGAGCTGAACAAATTGGTGTAATAGAAGGGGTGGGCTGGTGAGGTTTCCATTTTCTATGCTCTTGGTGAGTTTCCTGTTGAAAGACAATGGTGCACACGATGATGGTAGAGGGCCCAATGTGTTTAGGAGAGTGTTCTAAAAAATGTTTCCCAGTGGCAGTCAGAGCAAACAACTGGATAGGAAGCCTGTTCATTAACCACAACTCTGAAATGCTCAACACTGAAAGTATTTGAAGGAGAGTATTAGAAGTCACTTGTATCAGGCTTTGAACATTGACCAGGCAGCTGTTCTCCTGCTGTTGAAGGAACCTAGTATGTAACCCTACACATTTCGGAGTGTGTGCCGCATGCCTTCTGTAACCCAGATAGGACTAACTGACTAAGTCACCCTCCAATTATAAGATGGCCACTATCTTATTTCCCAGAGGATTAATACAAGTAAGAACTGCAGCACCACCAGTCCCAAAGTCAATAGATGATGTGAAGAAAGCATAAACCAGATTTCACTATTTCTTTGCCAAGTAGGTTGGCATGACCAAGTTTAGGATGGAAGTCACTATCAATGTTTAGACCTGATGATGTGGCAGCATATTTAAATTGGATAAAGGTACAGATATTTAACGGAAAGGTGAAATAAGGCTATAAAGTGAATGGAAGTATCTGTTCTGTGAGGTCTCTGAGTTTAATATTATTAGGTTGTTTGGTCCATAGCAACTGCAGTAATGTAGTAAAAGGGTATTGGAGAAAAATACTCCATCCTCACTTGAAACACCCAATTTGCTGCATCAGATAAAAAGTGGAGGCGATAAAAGTTTCACTGAGGAGGCGGTACACAATTTTTAGATGTCAATAGTCAGTTTTCTCTCTGCCATCACTCCACACATTTCATCTATATTATTAACCTTTTTCTATTATTCCAGATTCCATCGTTTCCCCACGCTATGCACTTACCAAAGCATACCTGCTCTCCACATCTCCCGCCTTCACACAAGCCCCTTATTTCCTAATCTCCTCCACATCTATATGCACCAACCAGACAGATCGCTTTGCTTTCTGTAATTTTGGCAGTTTACTGATGAACCACAGACTTCCAGTGTATCAGCATTCGCTGACAATTTCCTGGTTTGACTTCACCTGCCCCTGACTGCTGCTGATCGCTGGTTAACCTTTTTAAAAAGTATTTTTACTGCAGCTTGCCTTTTCATGCACATTTGATTGAGCGCTTTCCCATCAAGACACTTTGCAGTTGCTTCAAGGAATATTCTACCCTAAACAACATTTTCAAAAAGTAGTCATTATCTAGTTATAAAACATACCAAGAGAAGGTCTATTAAAAGGTCTATAGTACATTAAACACTCCCGGACATTCAAACAGCTTTGCGGCTTTCTCCTGAGCATTACAGGTTGACTACCTTTTCAAGCATGGAAGTCCTGCTAGTCTGAAGATTGCCTCATAAGATAGAATGAACAAATAGATTTCCATACACAATTTCACACCAAATTTGCGCATCTGCTAAGCATTTACCACAAACAGAGCAAGATGAGATAGTTTTTCTTTCTCTGTACATGCGCTAAAGTCTTCGTTCTGCAGAAACAGAAAACAAATCAGGACATTAAGTTGCTACATAAAAAATAAGCTTGCATCGTTTTAATTCACGAGTTGCCTGTACTTTTGATCCTACTAAGGGTCGTGGTGGAGCTGCAGCCATTCTTAGCGGATATTAGGCAAAAAGCGGAGTAAAGCCTGCAACAGTCAATCACAAAGCAACATGCGTCCGTTCTTTCACAAAAACATGCAATACAGACACTACAGACAATTCAACAGACTGCACGTTATTGATTAGTGGAAGAAAACATGAGAGCCAAGAGACAACATTCAAACTCCACAAAATAAAGGCACCTGTTGGCCACTTGAATCACACCTTGTATCCTGCTGTTTGCTAGCCCCTGCACAGATACAGACCTCTTTTTGTTGTTAGTTTTTTTCAATGTACTAAAAGATAAGGTCTGCTGCTCTACGTGTCGAGGTTGGTAGTATTTTTCAAGTTCATGACACAGAGCCATGACCCAGCCTAACTACGAGGTGTACACTCTTCACATGTCATATTTTCATGCCATGACAGTCTATGTAAGGGAGGGTAGGGAAATTCATTTTCATAAAGGACCATATGAGAAACCTGAACGGTGTGGACGGCCGAACCAAGCATTACAGAAAAGCAATACACTTGCATAACATTAAAGGAATAAATGTTTTTTCATTCATGTTCTGTTTGACTTCACGCGGGTCGGACAGGGATGCCCAAAGGGCTTCATGTGGCCCCCGGGCCATAAAATGCCGAGGTCTGATGTATGCTGTAAGAGCGCAGCTTCCTTATCTGATTCTAAGACATTACTTCTCTTTTAAAGCACAGCAGATTTATCCAAATAATGGCTGAAGTAGACATTCCTTTTCTCCTTATTTTATTCAAGATGCAAAGAGCCCATGACATGGGCAGTTATCTGATCAACAGTGGAATGTAATTGCCATCAGGCCTTAAGAAGATTATACCTGCACATCACCCTGCCCTAGGCCATTTTAGGGGTGGCAGGCTGCACGTTATCACATGTTTGACTGAGGAGTTCATGAAACCTGTCTTTGTGTAGATAATACAGTTCTGTGTCAAACTCATAATATTCAAGTTTTTGTGTCCCAGTAAGTGTCATGTCACTTTTGGCCTCTTTTGGGCAGTCAACAAAGCACAACTCTTTTCTTTGCCATTGGAAAGTCTCATGTTCTGTGAGGAATTAGCTGCATCCAATCTGAGATAACTCCCCCTCAAAGTGTTTTTTTTCTGCGCTAGATCCAACCAGAATCACCCAGGGGCCAGTGGACATGGAAATCATTGTGGGCGAGAGCATTGTGTTACCTTGTCAGGTCACCAGTGATCCTGTGCTCGACGTGTCTTTCTCTTGGGCCTTCAATGGACAGCTCATTGCCAAGGGGGACGGCCATTTTGAGCTAGTGGGTGGGGTGAGTGACACAAGTCATACTTTTTCTGAATGTGTGAATGGACAGTTGGCACCTTTTCCCATCTTGCTTCACTTTATCTCAGCTGTTAGTTAAAAGAGAAATCTTGTGCTTTGACTTTGTGGTATTCCTTTTAAATGCAATGTGAGTAGTATTGCTGTAATTGGTATGATACCATCCCCTTTGACAGCCCAGAAAGTCGTTTCAGCTGCACAATAAGCTGTGGGAATGTAGAAGGAAATGATCATGCAGCCATTTTAAGCCATCAATTGTACTGCATTGAATGGAAATACGCTGTGGCAAAATACAATTCCTACATATAAAATCATCATGTTACTAATTTACCGAGTGTTCAGCAGTCGTGCACAATATTTTCCATTGAAGCTCTGCCCTCTGAAGTAACCTAATTCGGCTGCTCTTGGATTCTCTTCAGATCTTGCTTTGACATTGCCTGTTTCACATAACAGACAGAGGATACACCTAATCAAAGGTGTCTCTAAAAGGAATAAAAACATGGCAGAGTCCCTGAATGGCAATATATTTTCAGGAACAACATCACACTCTTCAAAATGAACAATCCTTCATGTGTGTTTCATTGAAGAAAAAATTATCTGAAAAGAGACTCCTTCCTGAGAAATGGTTGAATTTTATCCAGTCCAAGGAGATTATCAACTTAACTTTGCTGCTTCAAGGAATTTAATTTCCATAATTAAACCATGTTGGCTCAACTGCACCGTTCCCCTGCCAATGCCAATAGAACATTTTCACCACTAATTTACCATTTGCTGCTTTCGGGTGTCCTCTTAGATGAGAATAGAGGGGTGCTTTTTTTCCCCTCTCTTCAATCGAGCAAAACCCCTCTGCTTAACTCAATGGTAATAGCTTATTTGTATAATTCCTCCAACAAGTCATGCAAAAAGCTTGTGGAATAGCAGCATATGTGTCAAACATAAAATCTCCATTCAGTGCATGCCATTATTGTGAAGTTCATACAATGATTCTTTTGCATCTGGCCGAATTCTGTATATCAGCACGTAGATTTACTGGTGTATCTGATTCAAAATTAAATATCATTATTTCTGACTGCATTAAAATGGTGAGATTGACAGTGAAAAATATAATATCCTTTTAAAAAGAGACCTAATTTCGCCATCCAGAGCCTGAGCTGGATGATTGCAAAATCTGTAAATGTTTTTGGCATGTCTTTGCACCTTGTAAATGCTCCAATACATTTCTTAATAAGCTGTCACATCGTCTGTTTTCTTCCATGCTACATAAAGCTTTCTTTCCTGCTTGTAGAGAACAGCAGGAGATTTGATGATCAGGAACATTCAGCTTTACCACGCTGGCAAATATATCTGTGTGGTGGATACAGACGTGGAGAGCCTGTCAGCCGTAGCTGTATTGATTGTGAAAGGTAAGAAAACCTGCTCAATGCTTCGCTGTCACTAATTAAGAAAATGCTTACAGCATAGGAAAGTGTCTGGGTGCCCTGTATGAAATGTCAAGAACTAAAGATCAAATCACAATGGCAAAGACGATTATGAGCCAAAAATAGAAATATCAACTTTGGCATCAGTAATTTGTATGTTTAACCACACGTTTTTTTTTTATTCTTTGTTTTGCAACAGGTGAATGAGGATCCTATTTTGTATTTTAAAAAAAAACACATTTTGGAAAGATTGTATCAATAGTGAATTGGATTTCAGTCTTACTGGAGTGAATCTAAAACCCACACATTCTCTCTGATGTGTGTCTTGTCATCTTTTTTTATGAATCACATGATTACCCCTAATACCATAGGTTTTTATGGGGTTGTTTTTTTTTTTATATATGTTTGTTGTAACACAAAACTTTTAAGAAAACTTGTTAAACCTTGGCAGATATATATATATATGTTTTCCTTACCTTTTTAATTTTTATTTTTTTTTTACAACCAATACTCAATATCGGGGGAGTTTGTTTGACAGAGGGGTGTTTAGATGCTTGTGTGTGCTCACTCATGCAGTACTTAGGTCCAGAGGGAAAACTTGTCAGTAGATACATTGGGTAGTTCTAAATAGGACAAGTTTTGTTCGATGTTATGGCAGATTCATAAAGCTTGCAGAGGGTGAGGAGGAATATGTCTTGTTGTGATCAATATTCCAAATAGCCCAGCAAATTGACACTACACAAATATGTTAAATGTCAGAGGAGGTGAGGGATGATTCGAGTGTCAAGATTTGAAAAGGTTGAATCCATAGCTATATCTTGTAAAGATACCCGCCAGTGATTCACTTTGGCATGTTGAAGATCTGGTAGGCACAGAGTATTAGTAGGCTTTCAGATTGGCTGATGACTGAGATGAAATAGGAGTGTGTCTTAAGTGGAGGCAATTGCGAGACCATGAGAACTTCTTGGCCAAATATCAACTGCAGAGGAACTCGTTTGTGACTCAGTTTGTGCATGATTGAAAATTTGCCCTCATGGCAACTGTCATGTAAGTGTCATTCCTCAGATCAAATGGGATAAGATAATGAAGTGAGACAGAAAATCAGCTATTGCTAGCAAAGATTAACTTTACTTGAATATACAGTCCATTTACAAAAAAAATTTTTTTGTTAAAGTGTAAATTTTATGATGTTCTAAAGTACTGTAGCAATCAGTCATGTTCCTGATATGTTTTAAATGAATATAGAAATAAGTAAGAGACAGTGTGAAAGTAAAAAAAATGGGTGTTTTTGGTTGAGTAAATGTTGGAATGGTCGTGGTAAAAGCGCTGAGAGGCTTCAGAGAGCAGCCAGGGATGTGAACATGGACCTGGTAAGAGGGCAGGCAGAAAGGATATTGTGGAGGTGACCGGAACAGAAAGCGTCTAAAAGAAGTTGAAAAGCTGGACTGACAGACAGTTTCAGAAACAATGGCAGTGGTTTGACCCAAGTGGAAAACTCAGTTAGCTGGCATGATCAAAATGGTTTTCATAAAGTACAAGGCAAATAATGATTTATTTTAGTCTCCTGATAACAAATTCTCAGGGTTTTGTTTGTTTCCGCATACAAAAATGACTATTATTGAACTATTTGTTTGAATATCTGAAAACTCTGGATTTTCCAATACATTTCTAAACATTTTTTAAGAAAAAAATGCTCACTATTGTTTCTCTCAAGGAATTCCTAAAGGTGGTCAAGTAGAGTGATAAACAAATCCACATGTATCCTTCTCTGGTGAATTTACATGTGCCTGGAAATGCAGTTTTAATGCTAAGATAACAGTCTGAATGCAAGATGCAATGATGATTATAAGTGTGTGTGTGTGTGTGTGCCCTGGAGACACTGCTTTTACGATCATTTCCCCAGTTACAGGATCAATTGGTTATTGTCATCAGATACATTCCTGCAATCATGTAATTTTAGCCCATGATTGGAGCTAAGTAATTTTAAACAAACGCTACACTGAATGTCAGTGATAATCACACCAGACACAATGATACGTGGGTGATCAGCTAGAATCTTTTTTCTAAATCGCAACCAAATGTTTTTTTACATAGCACGACGTGAAGCCGCACAAACTTGCCAATGATTTGAGCTGGCTTTGGAGAAGGTCATGGTTTGCAGACGATACTCATGGTGATGAGATTCAAACTACTAAGTGAACACTTGTGTGTGTTTGACAGTTACAGCATCATATTCATCATCTTAAAAGAAAATATATTTGCAAATACATACATTCAACACCGGTCACCAGTATTAACTGTGTTTGATCAGTATCTTCATCACATTCAAAGATTTTCTTATTGATATGTGCTTTTGATAATTGTGATATCCTTTAATATTTGTTCCAAACTGGAATGAAATTATGTTGCTAACCCTATAAGTTTCCATACTCCTGACAGATATTCATTAGCCGTAAGCCAAGTTCACTGTAAAATCCCAGACAGTCTGTCCATATTAATAACAGATTATGTGAACACCCTCAAGACACTAACAGCATCTTCTCGCTTCATCCAGTGAAATATAATTAAGAGGATCAAGAATTGATCCTTGATTGTGTGCTCCATTAATATGTATTAATGAGGCCAGTGTATCAGAGATTTTTTTTTATCAGGAGCCACTAATGAGTTTTACGAAGATCAATATCTCAAAAGCTAGGGCTTTAAGGTTGAATGTATGTGTCTGGATAAACAGTCCGAGTGCAGCAGCACCTCACTTAGTATGCATGTTGAGCACATTTGTAGTGCAGATGAACTGTAGAGCTACAATTGTCAGATAGTTTGTTTTTAAAAGGATTGAAAATGTAAAAATAATTAACTCAAAAATCATAATATATATTATGACGCAGATTAGAAATGACTTTAGCTCTTGGGCAGTGAGGAGTGAGAAAAGAGCTCGGAGCGTCATAATTCTGTGGTCTGCCTCACAGCTCTCCAGTGGTCTATTATTTTGATAAGATGACACGTTCATTAGAAAAGGAAACAGTAGATGAGGTGAATATAAAACATCACAACTCTCAACTTGTGGCATAATGAAAATTAATGATAAAAGTCTGTTTTTTCAGCAGTATGAGGCCCTTTTTCACACACTTACTTTTTAATTCAAATCCCTGCATCTACTTACTGCTGCTGTTTCATCGATCATTTACAAGGGGGGCTATGAAAGGGACAGATTGCAAGTTGAGTGAATATTAGAGGATAAATCTCGAATTAACTGTTAATTCCCTGTGAAGTGCATTACTTTAATTTAACCACAAACCTAACAAAGTGTTTTTCTGTTGGTAGCTTTTATTGAAAATCGTCAAAAGCTACCATCTTTGCAAAGCAATCCCTTGTACAATTCAGATGATCTATTCCCTAGAATCATAGCTTTTCTTTTGAGCTGGGCAATTATTTAGTTTGTTTATTAATTCACACTGACACAGATACACATACACACACACTCATACACACGTGCACACAAAAGCATAATGAATGCCTTTTCTAATATTTCATGATGTGCACGTCACTGTCTGTTTATGTGATTGAGCCAGGCCCTCCCAGCCCCCCAGACTCTGTGACAGTGGAGGAGGTGACAGACAGCACAGCACAGCTGACATGGAGCCCTGGGAGAGACAATGGCAGCCCCATAATCAATTATCTCATCCAAACCAGGACTCCATTCACTGTGGGCTGGCAGAGAGTTAACACAGGTAGGCAGCACTTAAAGATACATTTTCACTCTTAGCACATCAAAGCCTACCCCTGCAATTCACAGATCTTTATGAAGAGATTATCTGCAAAGGGAGATTCATGAGGGATCAAATGGGGGGTGGTGACATTCAAGAACCTAAATGTACATTGGTTTTTCTCTCCAAAATTCTGCTGAAAAAGTCTCTGTCATCTTATTTCAGATATGATGCGTTTTACATGGGTTAATTATTTGCATGATGATTTAGTTTTGGTGAATGACAATCATTTTAATAAATATAGTTTTAATTTCATGATTAATGAAAAAATTACAGTAGTCTATTTAAATTTGTTCTTCGCAGCAGTGTATCTCACACTACATGTACTTGCTGCCCCAGTGTTATATGTAGTATGACAATCATTTTAATAAATATAGTTTTAATTTCAGGATTAATGAAAAAAATTACAGTAGTCTATTTAAATTTGTTCTTCTGCAGCAGTGTATCTCACACTACATGTACTTGCTGCCCTAGTGTTATATGTAGTACCGCAAGAGGTGCACAAGGAAAGATCTGAAAGAATGCTGTTGATTAAAAAAATATACTTATAAGAATGATAATAAGATCAAGAATAACACACATTTATAGAACATTTTCTATCAAAGTGCTATACAAGTAAGAATAATTGAACTTGAAAAAAAAATCACACATCATTAATTTATTACACCTATCTTGTAGTGAGGGACACAATGGTACTCCATGTTTTTGGATCGTGTGAGAAAACCAAAGTATCTGGAAGAAAACCTACACAAATGTTAGGAGGACATGCAAGCTCTACGCAGAAAGGCCTCCTGTCAGGATGAAACCAGGAACTAGGGACTGTCTTGCCACAAGGCGGAAGCACACCTCCATTGTGTCAGCCGTAAAATAAATAAATAGATAAAATAAATAAATCGTAAACTCAACAGCACCACTCAGGACTCATGTGAAGCGGCACAAAAGCAGGTCTTCAGCTTGGACATCAACAAAACAGGCCTGCCTGATGTCAAGTGGCAGACTGTTCCGCAATGTATATATACACAATAAAATGTGATTAATATCTGTATGTGATAAATGCTAAATAGTCCAAAAAGAGCTCACTTTGGTTTTCATACAATCCATTTTGATTTATTTTTCACAAGGTGACAAAATTTAGAGCCAGGTGGGTTAAACAAGAGCAAGGCAAGGAGGTATTTGAACATAGGGGATGTTAACAGAGGATACACAAATCAAAAATGTTGGAGAACCACTGCTCTGTAACACCCAAAAATAGTACTGCAGCTTTGCCAGTGAAATTCCTAACAAAATAGAACACACATTTAAATAATTCATATTATAACAATCTAGAAAGCTATATCCCACTTTAAAATGTGAAGTAGGAAGTGTAGTGGAAAAGGCAAAGCCAAGTAAATCAGTGTGATGAATACTTTATCATGAATTGTTCCCCTTTATGTTTTATAAGCCATTATGACATTTCACTGCTGGGTAAACACAGGTTTAATTAATAATATTAATGATGGCTCCATTCTTGTTCTGCTGCCTAGGGCATTGGTATAGTACATGCTGGCCCACTGAAACAACTCTTTTACTAAATAGAATGGATCCATAACTCATTTAATCGATTTTTCACTCTATGCAAGAGGCTATACTAGGGAAGACATTTCAAATAATCAAATACTTTAAAAGTATATAGGACCTAATCATCTAATTTAAAGCCCCACTTTATCACACATAGTGCATTTTGATAAACAATTGGTCTGTCTAACTGCCTGTCTGCTTCAAGTCCAAAGTTTGCTTTAAAAATGGTTTCAATACTCCAGATCTCTTGTTACCGACCTCCTTGAATTCCAGTCAAGGTCCACAGCCACTGCAAAGCCTTGTAAACAGTCACCAGACTGCACTTGCTAGCTCTCCACACTCTTCAGAATGACAAGCTCAGAATACAAATGCTTAGACCCCTGAAGTATATGCCCACGTTTCTTAGAATAGCAGCAAAGGGTGCATTCTACAGGTTTTGTGTTAAGGTTTTTTTTATTTTGAAATAAGGTTCTATGGTTTATGATAAAGTATTATATTTTGTGTTTTTATTAGTCCCAGAAATCATTGATGGGGGCACTCTAACTGCCACTGTAGTGGACCTTAATGCCTGGGTGGAGTATGAGTTTCGGGTATTGTCCAAAAACAGTGTTGGTGTTGGAGAACCGAGTCCAGTATCTGTCAAAACCAGGACAGAAGATGCAGGTACAGCTTCTTGCTTTTTCCTTTAAGCATTCATTATTAACAGAACATTGCAATGCTATCCCTTGTCTCATATTCCTTATGAAGTTTTCTTTTATTAAGTAATAAATAAGATTTGTGTTATGTAGTTCCTGATACAGCGCCAGGTGATGTGGGTGGCGGAGGTGGGAGCAGGTCGGAGCTGGTCATCACATGGGAGGTAAGTCATCTGTCTTATGGTCTTGTCTATTCACATAGCCTTTGGTTTGCTTTAAAGTGCTTAATATTTTTCTGTAACTTCCCTGCATGTAAGGCAGCACCAGTATGCACAGCAGTGGATCTGACATTTATCTTCATGAGGTTACGTATTTGTGCTGCTCAGACAAATTCTCAAGGCATACATCTAGCAAGACGTAAAGCGGAGTCATTGAAAAAGTCATTAGTTTGCTAATGTCATCTCATTATTTGAGTTTTCACCACATGAGCAGAAATAACTTGACTTTTTAAAGATGCATAGACATTCTGTAATGAGCTAAGATATATATTTGATTCCAATTTACTCATCATTTCATTTTGTCAAATGGGTCGCAAAAGCAATTTGTAGGTCATTCACATCAGGAGAGTGGGTAGGGATTCTGTCAGCCAAGCAGCGGGATGAACGTGAGTAGTTTGTATATATTTTAATATCACTATAGTTTTGTGTTTCAATCTCAGCCTGTCCCTGAAGAACTACAGAATGGGGAGAGCTTTGGCTACATCATTGCTTTCCGGGCCTTTGGAGAAGGTAGTTGGACTCACGTGGCTACCTCTGCTCCTGGTGCTTCACGGTATGTGTACCGCAACGACAGCATTGCGCCCTTCTCCCCATTTCATGTCAAGGTTGGCACTTACAACAGCAAAGGACAAGGCCCCTTCAGTCCTGTGGTCACCATCTACTCTGCGGAGATAGGTAAGGCTATAAAGGGGAATGGGACTTTTTTTTTCAAAGCTCAAAACCAACAAAGGACAATGGTCATGGAAGTATCTCTTTATTGCCAGTTCTTATTCTATTAGCGATGGAGAAAAGCAGGTAAGTAAAAAGAGTTCTGAAATGCAATGAGCGGCACAAATATCACTGTGCTTTTGAAATGCTATTCCCAAATTAAAATCAGTTTGGTATTTGGAACCATGCTTCCTAGCCCAATGCTGAGAGGGTCAGTCTCCACTGCAGAGTTAGTGCATTTACCAGCAGCACCTGCGTGT
This sequence comes from Fistularia tabacaria, assembly GCA_901007705.1. NCBI lineage: Eukaryota > Metazoa > Chordata > Actinopteri > Syngnathiformes > Fistulariidae > Fistularia > Fistularia tabacaria. Next base: position 188,134 of record CAAKHD010000931.1, on the reverse strand, counting down.
GATGATTCATTGAAGAAGTGTACTGTAACTCAACAAGAATGCGGCTCAGTTTAAAAAGAAAATAAACTGAAAAATTGAGGAGATGCATTCTCCAAGCCTCTGCTCTTGTATGAAGGCGGCAATGCTCAGTCTCCTGTTGCCTGTTTTCAGAGCCAAGTGGAATGCCAGCAGGAGTTTGGGCCAGAAGTGTCTCAGCCTCTGAGATTGAGGTGAATTGGCAGGCTCTCTCCTTCACCCCTGAAAGGGTTCTGGGCTATGAGGTACATTTCGCTCTTTCAAATGGAAATGGAAATCACACGCAACATGATTCAAATGCTTGTCATCACCACTGTTGTACCTCATAGCCATTACTTCCAAGCTTTTCATTGCCATGGAAACGGCAGTTGAGTTGCTGTTATAGCCAAAATTATATAGTTCTTTGTACCAATATGACAGGAAAACATGTCAAACTGTTTTCAAGAGAACAAAAGAAAATTGCCCGTCCCCACGCCTTTTCATGTTTCTGCCAGTTGCAGGGTATCATGAAAAAGTGCCTCATGATAGTCAATTCTGCAGTACTACATCAGACCACATGTTGGAGTTGGAATAAAAAAAGGTCCTTTACGTACCAAAAGAGCGTTTGCGTTCCAAAAACAATTGAAAAAATACTTTCTTATTTACTCTTCACTTTTTTATTTGATATAGATAAAAGAATCAAACTTTTCAATTTGAAAGAGAATTTTTTTGACCTCCTGGCATTTAAATATCACAGTAGGGCAGATTGATTAAACTTCATTAAAATAAACTCAAATCGATTAAACTAAACAATTAATTGTACAGTCCCAGTGCTAGTCACACCTGCGCTATCTAAACAAAAGCTAACATTTTGCGATGATGACAGAAAATGCAATGCAGGCTGATTTCTAAAATTATGTTTAAATGGAGTAAAAAGACTCATCCCTTTATTATCAATGGTAACTGTATTTGTTACTTTGATGATATTGCTATGTAAACCCAAATGTAAATGTCCTACTTAATTAACCAGAAAATTAAATACAATCCACCATGGATTCATTAATTAGTTGAGCAAAGCATCTTGATCTGTAATGTTGATAATGAGCATCTGCTTTCTGAGTCATTTTTTTTTTTTTTAATCTTGGAACTTGCCAACATTTGATAAAGGTTCTTTGACAATATTATTAAGAATAAAATATATTTAATAGAGATACCTTCTGCTGAAATTAATCATTCCTCTCCATCATTTCAAGTTAATGACAAGAAAATTTTTTCATTAATAAATGGTTTTTAATTTGAGATCAAAAGTTTCACTGGAAATCTGAAAGAAATCAATTGTGATTATGTAATATTACATCCTTGTTGCTGGGATACCAGTATCTAATGCAGAAGTGCGGAATGTGATAAATGAGGTCCCGCGTCTTAATTTATACAGTAGGCTGCAATCCAAAGGCATATCTATAGAAGAAACTCTGTCTCACATAGGTGGTGTACTGGGAAGATGACACAAAGCCAGAGACAATGGGGAAGGTTAGAATACCTTGGAATCAAACCTCAGTCACAGTGGGTGGCTTGGCAGGAAATACGCAGTACTTCCTAACAGTCAGCGCCTTCAATACAGCAGGCACCGGCCCCTTCCTTCCAGCAATCAATGTCACCACAAAAAAGCCACGTAAGTTTCAGCTGCTGCGTGAATACGTTAAAGTCAATGTGTTCTGTGTTAGTGGGAATTTATAATAGCGCTGAAATGTTATCGATTATGTCACTCAGCGCCATCCCAACCTCCCCTGAATGTTGAATGGACATTAATTGGGTCACAATTGTCACTTTACTGGGAACCTGTGGTAGCAATGGAATCTGAGTCAGACGTTACAGGATACCAAGTGAGTTACATATAGAATAGATGAAAGCATGAACCAATCTTTTTCAATGAAGATTACAAGTCGTACGGGGTGAGCATGTATTCAGAATCACCCACGTTGTCTCGCTGTCTTTTTCAGCTGTCATACAGGAGAGGTAAACACAAAGAGCTTAACACTCTAACAACAACCAATTCAACAGCAGAGCTGACCCTTCTCGTGGACGACGATGACTATATCATTCACATACGAACACTGAGTGAGGGAGGTCTTGGCCCAGCTTCGGATCCCGTTAGAATTCAACATCTTAGTAAGTTTATTGATCTGGATTCTTCATGCTTTAGCTTTCACATAGCAAAAGGAAAAGGTTAAAATAAATTCTCTTGCTTATGCAAAAAGACATCATGGCTGCAGCTATGGATTCTGTTCCCTCAAAAGTTTTTCAACAATGGTGAACTGAGGCTGCTGATGTTCCTCTGCAAGACATCAGAATAACAACATTTGATATGTTGATTAAAGAACCTTTAATCTGTCAGGCCTGCTCTATTTTCCCTATTCACCCATGTCACTTTTTTTAACTCTTAAATGGAAATCCTGTCCTTTGACTTCCACTAACTTGTGTCTCCAGTCCACCCCAAAGGGTTTGAGGAGTATACATTTTGCAGAAATATGCAGCAATTTTTTCTCCATCTCAGACTGACTTTCTCGTTTACAATTTTCAATATGGTTTTGCTGTCCTTTGGGACTCCAGAGGGCTAATTTTCAGGCTTTAAAATTCATTTGCATTGTTGATATTCTGTTTTGAGTATATTTTTAAAAAAAAAGTGTACAGATGGAATTTCTTACTGCTTTTCTTTCAAAGCGCTTTTGAACGGTAATTTTTTTAATCAGTCTCTGTATCCTGCAAAGAAGGATACAAAAGCAAAAAAGTAGATGGCTGGTTTAACAGAAATAAGTACCTTCCAAAAACACTTGGTTTTTGCATAAATGCTACTTGAAGATGGAAAAATGTTTTATTAGGATATTTTGTAATCAGAGGGAAATGGCCATTGATCCACAAGAGCTTATATATTCACATTGATCAAGTAAATTTAGGATGTAATCTGCATGTCTCTCTTGGTCCCTGTAAACTAAGATGCAGCCATAAAGGTTTTACTTTTCAGTCACAGTCATAAATGTACCTTTATTACTCAGCAGCTCTGTGAGAGCCACAAGAGAGCTGTATGGTTTATGTATAGAAATCTCTGGATGTCTGTTTTAGCCATGTCTGCAGATAGAACTGCAGAAATGTGGAGTAAGAATAAATTCAAAACAGTATTTTCAAATCAACATCATTTCTGTACAATAATGGCTTTTTGGATGTGTGTGTGTGTGTGTGTGTGTGTGTGTGTGTGTGTGTGTGTGTGTGTGTGTGTGTGTGTGTGTGTGTGTGTGTGTCCGTCTCTGTGTGTGTGTATTCGAGGTATGAGC